>CM044018.1:10944864-11252778 GCA_024085815.1 Flaveria linearis
AAAATATAAAATTTAGGGGGAGAGTATAAGTAAATAAAAATGAAAAGAGAGCTGAGAATTGATTCGAGATGATTGAGAAATGATTGTATATCATCTTGAAATGCTTGTTTTTGCATGACTTACGTTTTTAAAATGAGAAATGATAGTAACTGATGCTGTTATCTGATTCGCATCTTATTTTAATTGCAAATAATAGAAAAACAAACAGATTCTTTAATGATATGCTTGGTAGACTCAGCCTGAAGAATAAAGTAGACAGCAGCATATGATTTAATTAAAATATATGCTTAAGGATGTATGGATTTACGCAATCATTCTGGCCTGCACGAAAACTGAGTCCCGATAAAAATTGGATTGAGAATTGATACTTTCACCCACCATGATACAAATAATAAGCTATATCTTTAATCCATGTTTGGTGTATTTATGTGTATTGTGTTTGTGCTAATCCTCCTCTGCTGTACGGAAAGTACTGACTGGAGTGATGATCTCCTCTGCTGTACGATAGTACTGACCTGGAGGTCTCATCGGCACAATATGATGATCTACTCTGCTGTACGATAGTACTGACCTGGAGCCTCTATCATTTTGGTCTAAGTAGTGTCAAATCATCTAAATGATGAATTAATCACGAATGCAATATTCTGTTGATAATCACTTGCACACTAATGCATAGCCTTGCTCTATAAAGATCCATAACAAAAATCAAGAAATCCTAAGGTTGGGTGAGGGTTTTTGCCAAATGATTGTGGGGTCCTAACTTATAAAGTGCTTAATCAAAACTTAACGAATCATCTACTGCTTGTTGAAAAAGATAAGGCATGGGTTTAAGTGGACAAACATATGGGCAATCGTTATGATCTATTGAGAATTTCAAAATCATTCAAGACTGTGATTAGATTCAGTTATCAGTGTGATCTCATTGCTTGTCGATGTTTAAATTCATCGTTGTGTTAAAGTATATCTTGAGGATGTGATCTCATGATCAATTCAGTTCTTGGTAATTAAAAAATATATATATAATAATAATAATATAATATACAAAATATATTATATATATATACATAAAATAAATTAAAAATACCATAATATATTCATTTAAAATTCTTTTGGTCTTTCATATTATGCTATTGAAATCATCTCATATTTTCGTGCATTTCACGGGAATTGCACACACAACGAACACGGGTTCGCTTGTTTTCATAAACAGATAACACGGGTTTATTCGTTTGTTAAAATGATCTAACGAAAATGTGTAGAATGTGTTTGTGTTTGTGTTGCAGATTGTGCTACAAGAGATGGCCGAGCATCACATGACAATGAACCAGACCAGAGAACTTGTTCCTCATATTTACAGAAGATACCGAGCTAGGAATCCTCCTCCTACATCTTCTGAAGCACTCAGAGATTTAAGAAAGCGGTCTTCGTTATAACTGAGAGGATGCACACGACAAGGGGGAACATAGAAAAAGGGGGAACTTGTGAGATAAAGATCTTCAAAACAAAATTTGGGAAGCATCAGTCTAGGGGGAATATTGTTGGACCTCAACATTAAGACTGAAGCTTACCAAATTAAAGATCAGTTCAGTTGACTTATCGGTGCAGATCACGATGAAAGACGTTGATAATAGTAGACTAAGGGGGAATATTGTTGGGTCTAAAAGATAGTCTAATATTATCAACACAGTTAAAGTCAACAAAGTCAACATCAACGGTCAAGTCAACGGAAAAGTCAAACGACACGTTTAGGACGAAGATTAGAGACAAGACGTTGAAGATATATTCGTCTAGGATGTTTATGGTTTATAAATATATTTTGTGTTAACAAAATATATTTAATCTTGTTTTTTAGACATTTTGGGTTTTTAATGTAATTTCTAAGTGTCATTAGTAAATTGTCATTACTATAAATAGTAAAGTATGGCAATTAGGGTTTTAAGCTGGAGGAGCTAGTGATTAGGGTTTCCACTTTCAAGTATTTTGTAATCACATTTTTGGATCAATCAAAGGGTTTTGAGTGTGTTCTTGGATGTTCTTCATTGTTCATCTTATTTTGTGATGTTTGATCTAGAATCTTCATGAAATTCATGATTCAAGTGTTGCTTGGACCACACTAACATAATTGTTTTATACGATCCTGATACATATTTGCCATTCTAGTGCTTGTTGATATGCAAATCTCGGCCAATGATAGCCCACACTACGCATTGGGTTAATCTCCTTCCAATTGTATGTAAATAAAGTGATCTTGGTTAATATTAGCAATGTGTGCGACAACTGGATAGGTGAATAATGTCTCTGGGACTGTTCTCAGCGGGAACCATATCTGGCTGCCAAATGAAGAAACAAGATGCACAATACAAGTGAATGTTTCCGCAATTACGAGTCCATGGGCCGGAAAGTTAGCAATGGGTATCGGGTGCGGGTTGAGCGTGCTAAACCAATTTAAGCTATTACAAACAGAATCATAAAGCCAGGCATCTCGCGGTTCAAATTGCTCCGCCAATACCATATGTTCTGTCCATCCTCCGACAACATTTGACGCCTAACCATTCTTATTCTTTTTGCTTTTTCCCTAAAGCCACCGCGATCGCCCGAATCCACAGTTACCATCAGGAGCACATCTTTATAGTCGAAACGTACCGGTGAATCCATTGGGCTCTGATCTTAAACTTCATAACTTTTATCACGTCTTTGGTTTAATATTAAAGGAAACCTAGGGCAGCTCCCGTAATCGGTACATTGAAAAGCAGCATTTGCCCGATTAGAACGGTCGTTTGGCATTTTAAACTGAGGGTATATGAGCTATGCCTCGCCGGGTCAGGCATAGTTTGTTATGAGGAAGTATAGGAGCTGTGTCTAGCAGCTCTCATACGGTGATGTATTGGAGTCCGCTCTTATTTGTTGCTCCTTAATATTTTGACGACGCCACGCGTCGCGTCTTGACGCACCTCAGGTTCTTTACTTTTGACTTGCTCTTAAACAAAGAGTCAAATACTTTGTTAAACAATTTTTTCTTTACTTGAGGATTGGGAGACTACATAACCTTTGTTTCAAGTCATCAAATTTCACATCGTAGTCGGTTCAGGCTGCGCGACAGTACGCTGGCTCGAAATCAAGCTTTCTCCAGTGTGGATCTACCGCATTGAGTGGAATACTTGTGACTGGATTTAAAGGTTAAATTATATAGTGAAAAATATGCAATCGTGTGACAATAATATAAAAAAACATATTAAGATAAATATTACCTTCTCAGATGTATTTCTCCAAACGATAAACACATGGCAAGCCCATGGACTTGGACAATTGGTGTCCACATGAACCCTAGACTCCTGAATCATTTCCATTTTTGTAAACTCTAATTCAAGGAGGCTAAGGCAAAAAAGAGGATACTTTATAATGTAATTTTGAAAACAATGGCAGTCGATGGTCTTTTTAATTTTCACACGAGACACCTCGAATGTTTTACAAATTTCAATCTCCTGGCCACGCACGAGGTCCAACTATCCTAACGTGTGTGCAACGTATTATATGGTCCCTGTGAGGTAACCCTTGAAGTTGGCATGTTGCCCTCAACCCTATTAGTGTAAATTCACCAAAGTTAAGGCGGTCGTACATCCAACAAGTAACAATTTTCTCTTTGTACGGCACCAACCAATTATTCCAAATATATTCCCATACCTCTAAAAGAAATAACAAATTTTATAAAATGAACAAATAAATTATTAGAGTAACAATAACTATGAAATTCTTACCACGTTTACCATCTTCATTTAACTTTTCTTCCATCTTCCTGCAATTGTAATCGTACAATGCCTCTTGTGGGAGACGAACACAAGGTCTTCTCCCAGTATGAAAATCCTTCCACATGTCGTTTTTAAAAGGATATTCTACCGTCTTTGATATTCTCCCATAACATGCCACCTGCATAGGTTTTAGTAGCACTCGGGAACACTGTGTCACACGTGCTCATCAGGGCCATCCCTGTCTGTGACAATAACGCGGGGCTCCACACACACATCGAGCATATCTCTGATCCGCTCCAAAACCCATGTGAAGTTGTCCTGCCGTTCCCTCGATATAAATGCATGCGCAATACAAAACACTTCGACGTCGACGTAACACCAATAACCTGAACAAAAGAAATGTTGTACATGTTGGTCTTGTACGTCGTGTCTATCAACATCACGTGCGAGAGAATGCGCGCCACAATTATACGAAGTAGGATGACAAAAGAAAACATCTTTCATGACAAAAGAAAACTCTTTAGATTGTAGCAGGTTTTCAAGTTCCTGCCATTGGTGTCATGCCTTTTCTCCCCAGCCCATAACTTCGACAAGTCAGATTGTATATGACTTGAACAACACAGACGCTGTGGGGAAAGTGCTCCCTTACGCTGAAGGATATGTCGTGGCCGCACGTGCTGCCTGTGTAATACTCGACAAGATCAATTTCTTCGACGGTCATCTTCCTAAGATCCGCGTGCCCTCCTCGTACACAACAGGATCATGGTTGTGCGTCTCGTTTCTCACTCTAACATCCACTGTCACTCTTTCCTACGTACTTCCCTACGAGTTTAAAGGGACACCTTTCTTTATGCTCCCAGACGCCTACTTGTGACAGTGAATTTAGGTCACCATTACGATTGCATAATAGTTCAACATCCTTTTTTCGTGACCGACCCACCACAATGACACACCATGCCTCACGTCCTCTCATTTTAGCCCACTTCTCCAAGTCCTCACGAGAATCAAAATACTGAAAATTTATAAAGCTAGACATAAAAAACAATATATAAGACAAATAAAAAAATAAAATAAACAAAAGAATAAAACTCTTCGTACTTCGGTTTTATAAGAAACCGTAGCCTTTCTTATCCGATCCTCATTCCCATCATTCTCCGCCGGTGTTCCCATGGTTTTCTTTGAGGTGAACCGAACCGTCACTCTCATCTGTGTCATTCCCATTAAAAGTATCCGACACATGTGTAATTTCTAGTTCTGACTGGTACGGGGATGTCCGTAATCCAGTCTGTTTGTGAGTGGTACGTGTTCGGGGCATGCCCGTAAGAATTGCAAGGGGGATATCTGTACCCTTCACCGTCCCCTGTCTATCCAATAAAGAGTTGTAGCCTCTTGAGCAAATGTTCGACGGGTGGTTCCTCCTCCCCCCACGGAGGGTGACTCCTGTATACGTAATATTCCCTAAAAAGATAATGGTTAGATATTTCAAATAATAAGTTATAATAAACATATACTACTTTAACCTGGTTCGAATTTCGATATGTGGCACCTCATTCAATCTGGAAGCTTCGGCTTTTGATAATGATCTCCCGAACCCGATATTGTTTTTGTGATTAACGTGTTTTTGGAATGACGAAGGCTGAAAAATCTCGAGTGTTGGATGAATGAAAGCTCAAAGGTAATTATGATGAAAAAATCTCGAGTGTTACCGTTGGACGAAGGGTGAAGCTCAAAGGTATTTATAATGAAAATATGGTGCACAAGAGGTCACGGTTTGGCCTCCACGTGACGGTTCGAAGCACGAATCCCGGCCCTTTTGTCAACATCACAGTCTACCTCATACCTTAAAACTCAACCTCGTACCCAAGAGGTCACGGTTAGGCCAAACCGTGACGGTTTGGTGACCGGTTTTCAACTTTATCAGGCCATTTGTCGTTTTGTTGTCACAAGGTATCGGAAGACAGACGCTGAAACCGTGACCGCAAGGTCTTGGGGTCACGGTTAGGTACCAAAACGTAACCTTTAGCCCTAACAGTTACCTTTTGTCGGCCTACCCCCAAAAAACCCAGCGGTGTCCCCATTAGGACCCTTAGAGTATACGCCGCACCTCATTAATAGAAAAATAATACAATTTGTGGGTCACACAAACAAAATCACCTACCCCTACCCTCATCTTCTTGCATAACATCGCTGGAAAAACCCATGAAACCAGCCACCACTGCTGTAAACCTCATCTCACCATCACCTCCGCCTCCCCTCCATTTTCATCCCTTTAGCTCTACCTTTTACCCGCACCACCCAACAACAGCAATAATTACCATCACCATCGCCTAAACTGCACCACCAGCACCTTCTATTGGGGATCAACCACCATAGACTTAATCTAACACCAATTAAACCTACACTTTGTTTCCTTTTAAAACCGTTAGATCTACGAGACCCCTTCACCACTTTTAATCATATTCTAGTCGAGATATCAGAAGGTTGTTGGCTGGTGGGTTGAGATATGAGGGGAGAGGAGAAGGGCGAGAGGAGAAGGCGAGGCGAGGGAGAAGATGAGGGTGGTGGCTATTAAGGTGTTTGTGGGTAATGGTGGTGTGGTGGGTTGGTTGAACTGTGCGCAAGTGATGTTGGTGGCTGATGGTGGTGGGTGGGTTGATAGTATTTGCTAGTAATGGTGGTGGCAGGGGGTTGAGCGAGAATGGTCGTTACGGATGACGGTGGGGGAGAGGAAGTATGGTGGTGATAGGTTGCCATGATTCATCAGAGAAGGTATTGGACGATTTGGTATTGTTTTTTTCGGTGAGTGGTGTGGCTAAAGGTAGTAGCGGGTGGGCTGGGGAAGACGATGAGGTGCGATTTTTTGTATTTGATTTATAATCAAATGGGCCCAACACCATAATATGTATAATATTAATTGGTTTTTGTTTTGTAGTAGGTAGTGGGTGATATTTAAATAATTCTTTTTTAATACATGAGTATTCTAGTTATTTAAATGTTCACAAAACAACTTAACAGACATCAGGGACCATGGTGTTACGTTTGTATCAACTATTGAACCAACCCTTGTAATTTTATGAGAGTTCGGGACCACAAGTGAAATCAAAGAATACCACATGAACCATCCATGTAATTAAGTATATATAAATGTGTAAATACACAAGTTTTGAATTTTTAGGTCTTTTAGATTCTTGTCTATTAAGTGAACATTCTTTTATGATGACATCAATTTGTTGTGTTGCTTATTCAACAAACCCTTCTCCTGAGCTGATTTTAGCTTTGGCAAACAACCCTAATAGCTTAAATATAATACAAGTTCTAAATAGAAAGAATCAATGGAGCCAAGCTTTCTTCTTCGGTTCAATGTGACTCTAAGGTATGTTGATGCGCTACTACTATCAGGCCTTCACCCCTACGAAGCCTGCTACCTTTGAGAGAACAAAAAATAGACTCCCATTATCGAAAGACAGAAAAGATAGAAAAGCATCGCTAGAGCGATTAGTAAGAGAAATGGAGACATGTATCATGTTTAAAAAAGTTTTAGAACAAAACAAAGTTTACAACCTTATCATGATCTTCTTGCTAGAAGGAAGAAGCTTATGTAGCTTCCGACTATTAATTGAGCTCTTATTGAACAAATAGTCAATATGTTTAGTGCTTTTAAATTGCAACTTATATATAAAGTTTATTATCCTACTAGTTGTTTAGTACTTAACTAAATTATATGTTAATATTAAGAAACTACTCAATAAGAGGTGGTATATCTGACCAAATTATAGTACCAATGAAAGAAAATTTGTAAAATATATTAGAAACATGTCTTTGGTTATTGCTTCTCTTGTTTGTTAAACCCTTCCTTAAACATAATAGTTGCAAAACACTTTATTTGAAAATTCACTTACGATTTGGCCGTAAACAAAGATAATCCATTTTCAATCAGACATTGAAAAGTAACTTTATAATTATGTTTGATGTTTATCTAGCAAAATATGATACAACATATTAAGCTTACATGAGTCAATAAGAAGTTTGGTATCATCAAGTAGTTTCAATCCAATGTATAACTTAGTAACACTAAATGAATAAAAACAGTAAACATCAAGTGGTACCACCCCAAGTAACGAATTGGGGACATATGTTGCATGTGATCTCTGTATTTGTCCAAGCTTTCACAGTAACTTTGGAATCTTCTTTTTCTATTAGTGATATGATTATTTCTCTACGAGAACAAAGCTCACCTCAAGATAGGTGGGCATGTGTATTTGCTTAAAAGATCATTTGGATACAACAGAATGTACAAGAGAAATTATTACTTGTGCGGATATCATAGGGTATGTGAGTATATGAGGACGAATTAAACCAGGGTTGACTTCCCTACTTAATTAAATAAACTTCTAACAAAGAATACCTATGCAACGGATTTGGTTCAACGATGACTTTAGAAAATTAGGCTATGATGACAAAAAAGATAATAAAAATTAAGTTGAACTTTGTTTTTAGTTTGCATATTGTGTAATATGTTGGTTTATTGCACCCTATAAACTATTAATAAAAAAGTGAAAGTTAGTTTATTTTTAATTTTATTTATTCTTTAAAAAAACATTTTTACTAAACACCCGGTTTGGGGGTGTTGGACCAAAAGAACCAATGAGCCAAGATCAGGAAAACCTCTAAGT
Organism: Flaveria linearis; assembly: GCA_024085815.1. Lineage (NCBI taxonomy): Eukaryota > Viridiplantae > Streptophyta > Magnoliopsida > Asterales > Asteraceae > Flaveria > Flaveria linearis. The sequence continues at coordinate 10,953,284 of CM044018.1, forward strand.
CCCACATGCCACTGCTACAACTGTTGAAGACTCCCATCAGTTACAATGTTCTCTTGCTTGAATGTCAGACTCGAGAACATCTGAAGACTCTCATCAGCTATTGTGTTCTCTTGCTTGAATGTCAAACTCGGAGATCTTAGCTCCAGCCTTTGCTGTTATGACAAAGTCTGAAGAACAAAGTATGAAGATCAAAGAACTGAAGAACATCAGCTGAAGAAGACTCCAAAGTACTGAAGACCAAATACTGAAGTCTGAAGTACTGATCTTACAAGTACTGAAGACTTCAAGTACTGAAGACCAAGTACTGAAGCATCAAAAGCTGAAGAACTAAAGAACTGAAGACCTTCTACTGAAGCACAAAGTCTGAAGACAAGACTGAAGACAACAACTGATGATATCTACTGAAGTCATCAGTTGTTATATCATCTGAAGCAAAGTCTGAAGACCAAGTACTGAAGACTCAGAGTTTGTCACAACAACTGAAGAAGTCTTCTTCAGTTGTTGTGGTGGTTTTTTCTTTTTCAGTAGTTTATTTCATTTCAGTAGTTGTACAACAACTGAAGAGCATGTTCTTCAGTGTTATGTATCAGTAGTTATAAACGACTGAAGAGTTTGTTCTTCAGTCGTTGTAGGATTCAGTAGTTTACTTTTGTCAGCACTTAGGAACTTTTGTAAGAAGATGTCAGTTGTTGACATCTTCAGTAGTTTTATGTTTTTGTCAGTTGTAATTTGAATATTCAGTGATGTCAGAAAAAGGACATCAACCCATCCTTTTGCCGCCTATAAAAGGATGGGTAACCATACTGTTTTAATTGCCGAAACGTGCGACCAATAGAACATTTATTGTTTCGCAGAACCTTCTCTCTCTATGTTCATGCTTTTAATTAAAATATCTTTTATGTTCTTGCTTTAATTGCTATTAATGTGCTAAATCCGCTGCGAACATAATCTAATGATCAACCGAGAGGCTGAGATCCTGTCAATGGTATCAGAGCAGGTTAATCATTGATCGATCTTACCATTGATCATTTGAAACTGCTCTTTTGATCTCTCAGTTTGATCGAATTAGCAATTGCAAGAGTTAGTCATAGAGAGTGAGTTTCTGCTGTTTCCGGCCAAAATCTTGAGGTCTTTTGGTGGTTTTGAGTTACGATTTGTCGTGTTTAAACTTGTTTTGACCAAAACCCTGAGATGCAACACCAACCATGATCCTCACAATACTGGTTCCGCAACCAAGCCTCCGATGCTGGTTAGGAACGAGTATAACATATGGCAAAGACGTATGCTACACCACTTGGCTGTCAACAGTGCTGGTTGTTGAAGTCAGTGGTGCATGGGCCATACAAGCCTATGGTGAGCGTCCCGGAATCTAATGAAAGGTTGCGAAGAAACCTGAACAATATTCGGACGAAGATCTAAAGCTGTTCGAAATTGATGCTAGAGCCCATGGAATTTTAGCCATGGCCATTCCAAACGAGAATATTCAGGGCTCTTGCATCATGAGTCTGCTCATGACCTATGGGTTGCTCTAAAGGAACAATTTGGAGGAACTGATTCGGTCTTAGCAAACAATAGGGAAATCCTTGCCCAACAATATGAGACATTTCATATAGAAAGGGTGAGACTCTGACCCAGCAATATGAGCGGTTCTCTTGTTTGATCTCTGAGCTAAAGATGGTCAAACAAGAGTACTCCAAAAGCCAGATGAACAACAGGTCCTCAGGTCATTGCCTGAGAGGTGGGACACATATACCATTGTCCTACGCTTCAGTGCTGATCTGGAAACTCTATCTCTCACACAACTTCATGGGAAGTTGCTCACTTTTGAAAGAGAGATAGAGCAAAAGAGGAGTTGTCCTCTTCTGGCAAGCGCTGATGACTTTGTCCAAGGTAATGCTGCCTTGATAAGTCATGAGTCAGAATATGCTTCATCAGAAAGTTCTTATGATGAGCATATTGATTTCTCTACCAACTCAGAACAAGCTTTTGTTGGTGTTAGTAGTTCAGGAGGTGGTGGTGACAATTTGTGTTTCTGATGGAGGATTTGAAGGGCATTCCAGATGATGATCTGGAAGAGATGGATATTTTGAACCAAATGGCAATGATAAATATCCGCTCTCAGAAGTTCTACAAAAGAACTGGTAGGAAATTCCCAGGACTCTCTGGCAAAACCAAAGTGGTTTTGACAAGAGCAAGTTGAGGTGTCACAAGTGCCAAAGGCTTGGACACTTTGCAAGAGAGTGTAGATCATCTGGATCTAACTCATCTGCACCCTTTGTGACTTTTCCCAGCAATAGCTCACAGCACAAAGGGAACCTCCTACAGTTCTACCCATCCATCTCAGGCACAGGCACCACATGCTTATTTTGTGCCACAGGGTCATATGCCTTACTCTTACCCCTGTTACTACATGCCTCAGCCTGGTCAAACTCAAGCACCCCCGGCTCAACCACCTCATGCTCTTCCAGAGCCTCATTCTTCCCAATCTCATCATCACACACAACCTCAACAACAAAGCTTTTTCACCCCAACTGCTGTTGACTGGTGTAGTCTACCAGAAGAGCTATCTGGTCAGGAACCACTACTCCAAGGTGCTGGTCAACATGGTGGTGATCAACCTTTTGAAATCTTGCTCTGATGGCCCTTGATTCTGCTGAAGGGTCATCATCTAATGCCTCATCTCAGGTATCCACTGAGGCAAAAGCCAAGCTTTGTTCAGAGTCATGCATAGCAGCATTTGCTTCTATTAGAGAAGCAAATGTAGCTTTAATAGATAAAAATCTTGAGCTTGAGCACACTATTTCCAAAAGAAAAGCTGATTTGAGGTTGTTCTAAAAGATAAAAATGATGAGATTTACAAGCTTAAATGCCAAATCAAAGATGCTAAAGCTAGGGAAGATGTACTTCTAGAGAAGTACAAAGATCTCAAGGAAACTCTTGCAACCACCCAAGTTGAGTGTGATCGATGGGTGCAATCATGCAAGGGTTTTGAAATGCTTCTTAGCAAGCAAACAGCTTCCAATGTGAAGTTTGGCATTGGTTATAATCACACTGCTCCTCCCACAGACTTCATTTCAAGAGCAGAAGTTGAATCTGATGGGGAGAGCAATAACCAATGCTTCTCATCATGTGACTTACTATCCTCTGATCAGCATCATCAGAGATAGACTGTCACATGACCAAAAGGCTGATCAACTCAGAGTTGTCACTAGAAGTACTGAAGGTACTGGAGAGCAAGTGACAACATCTGAAGTTCAAACCTCAAATACTGTTAGCACTAAAGAGAAGAAAACTAACAGTAGGAAAGGTTTGAAGACAGCTAAAGAGGATACCAGGAAAGCAGGCACTAGGAAGAAAACTGCTAGTACTGATGACAAACAGCTGAAGAACAAGTCTTCAGCAGTTAAATCCTCTTCAGCTGATGATCAGCATAAGATGAAGAAAAAGCCATGTGAGATATGTGGCTTGTTCAATCATCTTTTGATGATTGTTGGTACAAAAGGGGTTCCAAACTCAAACAGAAAGGAGAAAATTACTGAGAGCATCAATAAAATGAAGAATGAGTTTGAAACCAAGTTTGTACTGGCAACATCCAAGCCTGAAATCCCTAAGCCCAAAGCTAAATCTAAAAAGAAGGTAGGGATGAACTCAGGCAACAGCTGAGGTTGCTCAGAAAAAGATGGTACAACATAGGAATCATCATCAGCAAACTCTAATGTGTCTGAAGAGCTGAAAGCCTATCACAGAATCAGACACAATTGGTGATGATGGTTCAGCAGCTAGTGGGAAGAGTCAACCACTTAGATGCTCCTGTGTTGAAACCACAGAAAAGGAAGTCCAAGCCAAAGGGTTCCTCTTCTGTACCATCTTCTTCACCTCAAGCTGTCACACAACACAACTGTTAGTGCTGCACCTGTAGCTGAAACAGACCCAAAACCAAGCAGGTTTGGGTCTCCAAGACAAACTAACACATGGTTGTGTTTGCAGGGTTCTTCAACATGCCATAGAAGCATCTGGTATGTAGACAGTGGAGGATCCATGCACATGACAGGAAGCAGCTCCCTTCTTAATGACTACTCTCAAGGAAAGAAGGGATTGTTTCTTTTGGCAATGATGCAAAGGGTTACATCATCGGAAAAGGCTTTGTTTCCAACGGGGAAATAAGGTTTGATGATGTTAACCATGTGGAGAATCTCAAGTACAACCTCTTGAGTGTCAGTCAAATGTGTGACAAAGGCCATGTTGCCCTTTTTACAAGCCAGAACTGTCGGATTCTGTCATCCAAAGTTCTGAGTTTGATTGACAAGGCATTGGATGAACACACTCTCCTGAAGGCCAACAGGACAGGAAGAGTGTATGCCTAGATCTTTCCAAAAAGATGGATCTAAAAGGCCATCCTTGCCTATTCTCCAAGGCATCTCCTCAAGACTCTACACACTATGGCATAGAAGGCTGGGTCATGTAAATTTCAAGAACATGAATCAGCTTATAAGCCATGGTTTAGTAAGAGGATTGCCTCTGAAGGAGTTCAAGTGTGAAGATGACTGCACTGCTTGCTTGAAAGGAAAACAACACAAAGTTTCATTCCCTTCAATAGAAGAACCAAAGTCCACTGCCTGCTTACAACTTCTGCACATGGATCTCTTTGGTCCTGTGAGAGTGATGAGCATCGCAAAGAAGAAATACTGCCTGGTAATTGTGGATGATTACTCCAGGTTTGTATGGACTTTCTTCTTGCACTCCAAGGATGAAGCAGCAAAAGACAATAATGAACTTTGTGTTACAAGTAGAAAAGCAGTATTCCCTACAGGTCAAGTGTGTGAGGAGTGACAATGGAACAGAATTTAGAAACCACACACTTGATGACTTCTACCTGTCCAAGGGAATTAGAAGGCAGTTTAGCATTCCTAGAACTCCTGAGCAGAATGGAGTGGTGGAGAGAAAGAACATGACCCTCATTGAAGCAGCAAGGTCAATGTTGGCTGACTCAGGGCTGCCACTGACCTTTTGGGCTGAAGCTGTCAATACAGCTTGCTATGTACAGAATAGAGCCTTAGTAAATAAGAGGTTGATGAAGACTCCCTATGAAGTTCTTCATCATTTGGCCCTCTTATTTCATTCTTTAGAGCCTTTGGGTGTCCTTGTTTCATTCTCAACACTAGCAACCCACTCCATAAGTTTGCTAGTAAGGTGGATGCAGGGTACTTTGTTGGTTATTCATCAACTTGCAAAGCATACAGAGTCTTCAACTGTAGAACCAAGGGGGTTGAAGAAACTCTGCATGTTAAGTTCAATGAATCTCCAAAGGACAAGATTCCACAAAACCCTGTGGAGTTGTTTGATCTGGACATACTGCAATATGTTCCTTATCAACCTCCATCTGTTGAGCCTGTCAGCAGATCTCCACCTGGTGGTACTGATGATGAGTGAAGTCAGTACTCACCTCTTCAGGATCAGTGACAATCTGCCTAAGTCCACTGAACCTGATGCTCCTGTAGCCTCAGCAGCTCCATCCACTACAAATGCTGATGAGATTTCTGCTTCTTGCTACTTCGTTTGAGCTGCCATCCTCTACATGGTTTCAGGAATCTCCATCACCATCTGTTGCTGCTGATGGGTCAAACAAACACTGCAAGATATAGTTTATCAAGAGCTCAAGAATCACCCCACTTCACAAATCATTGGTGATATTCATGCTGGAGTTTCAACCAGGAATCAATTGTCCAACTTCTGCTTCTATGCTCTCTTCATCAGTCAGCAAGAACCAAAGAACTATCATATTGCTTTAAGAGACAATGGATGGGTGGAAGCTATGCAGCTGAGCTACTTCATTCAAGAAGAAACAGCAAGTGTGGGAGCTTGTTCCATTACCCAAAGGAAGTGTGCTATAGGCACCAAGTGGGTATTCAGGAACAAAACAGATGAGAAGGCCAAATTGTCAAGAACAAGGCCAGACTGGTTGTTCAAGGGTTTGCACAGGAGGAGGCATCGATTATGATGAGACCTTTGCACCTGTGGCCAGACTGGAAGCAATCAGACTGTTCTTAGCTTATGCTGCCTTTCACAGTCTTAGGTTTATCAAATGGATGTCAAAAGTGCCTTCCTATATGGAAAATCAAAGAAGAGGTTTATGTGTGTCAACCACCAGGCTTTGAGGACAATAAACATCATGATTGGGTGTACAAGCTTGATAAGGCTCTTTATGGGCTGAAGCAAGCACCTAGAGCCTGGTATGAGACACTTTCAACCTTTCTTCTAGAGAATAAGTTCACTAGGGGCACCATTGACAAAACCTTGTTCATCAAGACTGTGGGACAACATAAGCTCCTTGTTCAGATTTATGTTGATGATATCATCTTTGCATCCTCTGATCCAAAGTTGTGTGATGAATTTACAAAGCTTATGAAGCTAAGATTTGAAATGAGTGCTATGGGAGAATTACAGTTCTTTCTAGGTTTGTAAATCAAACAACAGGATGATGGAATCTTCATCCATCAGTCCAAAATACCAAAGACTTGTTGAATAAGTTTGATTTACAAACCTGTAAGCCCTGTTCTACTCCCATGAGCAGCATCACACAACTAGATGTTGATCAGAAAGGTAAAGCGGTTGATGAAACCCTTTACAGATGTATGATTGGGTCCTTGATGTACCTTACAGCTTCTAGACCAGACATCATGTTTTCAACATGTGCTTGTGCTAGATTTCAGGCTGCACCTAAAGAATCCCATTTGATTGCAGTCAAAGGATCTTTAGATATCTGCAAGGTACCCAATCACTAGGTCTTTGGTATTCAGCTGGGCATTCTTGCAAATTAGTTGCTTTCTCTGATAGTGACTATGCAGGATGCAAAGTCACCAGAAAATCCACTTCTGGTGGTTGCCAATTCCTAGGCAATTGTTTAGTTTCTTGGCAGAGTAAGAAACAAACATCAATTGCTACATCCACTGCTGAAGCTGAGTATATTGCTGCTGCAAGTTGTACCTCTCAATACTCTGGCTTCAGAACCAACTTCTAGATTATGGCATTACTGAGACTAAGACTCCATTATTAATGGATAGTGCTTCAGCTCTTGTATTGTTAAGAATCCAGTTCAGCACTCTAGGACCAAACATATTGAGATCAGACATCATTTTATCAGGGATTGCTATGAGAAAGGTCTGATTGATCCTAAGTTGTGCCTAGTGCTGATGAGCTTGCAGACATTTTTACTAAGCCTTAGATAGTGCCACATTTCCAAAATTGGTACTAAGGCTTGGTATGCTGCAGCTTGATGATTTGACCTATGCTGATGCTCTTAACTCACATCTACTGATGAGGATTAGGTCAAATACAAGTACTGATAGTAATTTAGTCTTCAGCTCTTTCCAACTACTAAGAAGACTAAAATACTCAAAGTACTGATGTACATTATTTATTGAAAAATGATGTAGTGAGGGGGATACAACTACTGATGTATGATTTTCAAATAAATAAGTACTGAAGAACAAATTTTGCTCATAAGTACTGATGTGTAATCTACACAAATACTGAAGACAAAATTTGTTCACCAGCTCTGAAGAATTTCATCAGCACTTGTGAACATCTGATCACAAGAGCTGAAGGCATATTCCCAAGAGCTGAAGGGTCGATGAAACATCTGAAAGTCAGCCAAAGAGCTGATGAGTAAGTGTGGAGGCTAGTATGAAACAACTGAATTTGACGGAAACAGCTGATGAGTAATTTCACATCAGCTGATAACAACAGCTGCTGTTTCATACACAAACAACTGAAGGACAAAACCATGTCTTCAGTACATAGTTCACAACTACTGATCTCAGTAGTTCACAACTACTGAAGGCTAACACCAAGTCTTCAGTTGTTACAACTCTGAAGAAGATACTAAGTCATCAGTAGTTCATAACTACTGAAGACTGACAGTAACTCTTCAGTGGTTACAACATCTGAAGGATAAAACCAAGGTCTCAGTAGTTTCAACTACTGAAGACTAATACCAAGTCCTCAGATGTTACAACAACTGAAGGTTAAAACCACGTCATCAGCGTTTATAACAACTGATCACTAACACCAAACCTTCAGTAGTTTCTTTCAACCTTCACCTACCCTATAAATACCCCACCTTCAGAGCATTTACTCCTCACTTGACCTAATCCTTACAAACCTCTGAAATTCCATACACCATTAATGGCGAACATGCAACTGAAACCTCGACACAACTGTGTCGCCACCTTACACAATCGCCATTATGGCCCAAGTTTCACCAAGCCGTCGATCTTATGAACGACTCACTTACAAAACGGCTTTCTCTTGAACCCCACTCTATACACCGACTCCTTGACGAGTTTTGGACAAATGTGACCGTCCAAACCGGAGAGCAGAATGCCGAGGTCTCCCTCCGGTCCTCCGTCAACGGCAAACCCGTGGTTATCACCCCAGCTACCATACGACAAACCCTAGAGCTGGAGATGCCACTCACCCAACTTCTTACCCCAAGGTACCCTGGATCTCTCTTTACATCTCATGACTATCAGGGTAACCTCTCCGCCTCAACCTTGTTGAAGAAACATTTCCTGACCTCAACGCTTGATTTTTCCATTGGTGAATGTCTGTCTGGCTCCCAAGACCTCTTCGTGGGACCAGATGTCCACAAGGTGGCAGCAGGTATTGTATTCTATCCTTGAGAAACAACCTTTAAATTTTACTGATCTTTTATCTTGGAACTCAAGGACATGGCCACAAAACCTTTTCTAACGTTGGAACTTGTATCCATGGTTCATAATGGCCATGATCGAAAACCAGCTTCAGGCTGAGGGACTAGTTGGCACTGGGGTCCCTGCCATGGCTGTTCAAGCGAGGTATACTCCAGGCACAACACTGACCCCACACACTCAAACAGGCTGGCCGGCTGCGAAACCCACGCAGCAGGAACCCACAGCCTCCACCTCCAAATCCACGTCCCCACCAAGCCAAAAGCCAAAAAGAAGCCTAAAAAGGCTACTCAGGGAGATGAGTGTCCCTGAGGATGCCCCTGCCACACAAAGGCAGGATGTGCCGCTGGCTCGATTCTCCCAGCAGGTACCGCGACTCCACCTACCACAACCGCACAGGCTTCCTCTCAACAGGAGCCTGATGCAAACCAATTTGGGGCAACCACATTACTGGGGTCTCTCTCACTTTAGAAGACTGCCATTTGAGAGCACACTCCTCCCCATGTGCACTCTGCTTCTAGCCCACATACTGAGGAGACCGCCCCACTAAGCCCAACATTGGTAATAGCCAAAGTGCTGACCGATCTGAGCACTCCACCCTCTCCCCAGAAACCTATTACAACTGGGGAGACCCAACCGAAGAGGGGGTGGGCACAAGTGCTGATAGGAGCCCACAGCACAGAGAATCAGTTCAATCTCCCAGGTGGCTAGGGAGATAGAACAATCTGGTGAGGCTGCCACTTCCCCTGCATCAACATCTGAGCAGGGTGAAGCTGGTAACATCACTAAGACCTCACCAGAGGCAATGGCCGATGATGGATCCAATCCGGAGGCCAGAAGTCCCCAGTACCATGAACAAGGGGCACATGTCATTACTGAGCCACACTCAGGACATGTTCATCCTGACAATGTCAGGAGGTCAGGTGAGTCATCATGCTGATGATGACTGAGCTTCTTCTACGATGTAGTAGCTCAAAACACTATCCTAGAGGATGAGATAAGCAGACTCAAAGAGCTGCTTGCTCAAATGACTCAGGATAGAAGTCCATCTGCCACCACTACCCCACAGATGGCACCTTCACCCGAAGGTCTCACAGACACTGAGCCACTCCCACAAACTCAGCACCAGCCCCTGCTTCTGGCACTAGCTCTCAGGGACAGAAACCCCCTGAGCAGCTGGATGCTTTCCTCCAGAAATCCCTGCCTCTCATCACACCAATCCTTAAAGATATAGTCATTCAAACCCTTGATGAGAGGCTTCCCACATATACCAACCAATGGTGGAGGTTGCCATATCTAAGGCTCTTGCTGATAGTCAAACCCCAACCAATGCACCCAAAAAGGGGGAGAGACATCAGTGCAAGACAAGAGAGAGGGAGGAGAGGAGGAGAGAAAGAGGCAGAGAAAGAGGTGGTGGTAGAGAGGGAGTGGTGAGGAGAGTAGTAGGGTGAGGGAGGAAGGGGAAGAGGAAAGTGAGGGAGGTAGAGCATATAGAAGTGGCTGAAATCCAAAAGGATTTCAGTATCACTGATAAGAATAAGGGAGAGGGAAAGAAGGTGGCTGATCCTGATCTAGCGCCCTTGTCAAGGAGGCTGAGATGACATAACGTTCAATGAACAAATGTCATTGAACAGCTGTTCAGGCAAGGCTTTGACAAGGACACTGCCTTGCTAGATCAAGAGATCAGGAATATGGAGAGAGGAGAGATTGAGTACCGATGGACTACTCATAGCCAAGAGGAAAGACAGAACTGAGGCTATGAGTAGGTTCACTTCGAAGTACCTGGGCAGACCAGTCCTTGATGTTAAGGCATGGACCAGGGACAGACTCTTGGAAATAACCACCAAGATCTGTTCGGCTGGTGATTTTACCAAGGGACTGGTCGCTGAGGCCCTATCTGAAGCGGTGCTGGGAACAGGACACTGCTAGTAAAGCTAACCAAACCAGCCTTATCTCAGGCTGCTAGCAGTGCCTGCCAACATTCCCACCACCAACAACCCAACCACAACCACAAACCAACTCCTTTACCACCAAACCCGCAGCCAATGATCCACCCTTGAAGAAGAAGAGAAGGGTGCTGAGGCTGCAAGATGAAGAAGAGGAGGATGAGGAGGATAGCCTGCCACTTTCAGCAGGTATACCTTACCAAAGCTAAACCAAAAACCATCACTCCCACCTCACAGCAGGACACTGTGAGGGTAAAGTTAGAAGAGGAGGAGCAGCAGAAAGACATGATGAGGAAATGCTGAAAAGCATTGACAAATGTTATACTGCTATCACCTCTATAATAAATGCAGAGAGAAGCTCTGAGATTATTCACCCTCAAACAAACCTTTCAATATGAAAAGGAGAGGGTGAGAACTTGGCCTGACCCAAGGGTGGCTCACAGGATAGTCAAGAAGGACATGCCTGTGAGATACAAGAGCCAACTAAAGAGAATAGTAGATGAAGAGGATCTCTGTGGCTATTGTAATACAACCTGGGAATAGTAGAGGAATTCGAGAAAGCTTATAGAGCCGGCCAATCACCCTTTTCAATGCTAGATAATAGGGTGGTTAGGAAGGGTCTGGTCTATAAGAAGCTTGAGAATTTCCAAGGAATGAGCTAGATTGTTGTTGGAGGGTAAAAACTCCTGATGAGTTTGCATATAGGCAAAATCAAAACTTGAGCTCAAAAATGGAAGACAGGTCAAGTTCATCTCAGAGCTGTACGGTCGGGAGGGATTGTTGAGGTGAGCCTGAAGATCTATCCAAAGAAGAACAAATGATCTTTCTTCAGGCCTACACCCGAGAATCCTACCGGCTTGTACGTGGGAGGTAGATCTCATGGATGGGACAACAGCTCGTGTCCAATTCCCCAAGACAGAGCTCCATCATACTTAGCCAAACAAACACTTGAGACTACCTCTCGGCCAGTGCTTATCTGGGTCAACTTTAATCTGATCTAGAAGAAATAGACCAATCTTATGCCATCAATAAGTGAGAATCTAATAATTAGAGGTTTGGCTGCATTGGTTCAGGGGGAGTTTGTTGGACCAAAAGAACCATGAGCCAAGATCAGGAAACCTCTAAGTCCCAATGCCACTGCTACAACTGCTGAAGACTCCATCAGTTACAATGTTCTCTTGCTTGAATGTCGACTCGAGAACATCTGAAGACTCTCATCAGCTATTGTGTTCTCTTGCTTGAATGTCAAACTCGAGAGCATCTTAGCTCCAGCTTCTGCTGTTATGACAAAGTCTGAAGAACAAAGTATGAAGATCAAAGAACTGAAGAACATCAGCTGAAGAAGACTCCAAAGTACTGAAGACCAAGTACTGAAGTCTGAAGTACTGATCTTACAAGTACTGAAGACTTCAAGTACTGAAGACAAGTACTGAAGCATCAAAGCTGAAGAACTAAAGAACTGAAGACCTTCTACTGAAGCACAGTCTGAAGACAAAGACTGAAGACAACAACTGATGATATCTACTGAAGTCATCAGTTGTTATATCATCTGAAGCAAAGTCTGAAGACCAAGTACTGAAGACTCAGAGTTTGTCACAACAACTGAAGAAGTCTTCTTCAGTTGTTTGGTGGTTTTTCTTTTTCAGTAGTTTATTTCATTCAGTAGTTGTACAACAACTGAAGAGCATGTTCTTCAGTGTTATGTATCAGTAGTTATAAAGACTGAAGAGTTTGTTCTTCAGTCGTGTTAGGATTTCAGTAGTTTACTTTTGTCAGCACTTAGGAACTTTTGTAAGAAGATGTCAGTTGTTGACATCTTCAGTAGTTTTATGTTTTGTCAGTTGTAATTTGAATATTCAGTGATGTCAGAAAAGGACATCAACCATCCTTTTGCCGCCTATAAAAGGATGGGTAACCATACTGTTTTAATTGCCGAAACGTGTGCGACAATAGAACATTTATTGTTCGCAGAAACTCTTCTCTCTATGTTTATGCTTTTAATTGAAATATCTTTTATGTTCTTGCTTTAATTGCTAATTAATGTGCTAAATCCGCTGCGAACATAATCTAATTGATCAACCGAGAGGCTGAGATCCTGTCAAATGGTATCAGAGCAGGTTAATCATGATCGATCTTACCATTGATCATTTGAAACTGCTCTTTTGATCTCTCAGTTTGATCGAATTAGCATTTGCAAGAGTTAGTCATAGAGAGTGAGTTTCTGCTGTTTCCGGCCAAAATCTTGAGTCTTTTGGTGGTTTTGAGTTACGATGTCGTGTTTAAACTTGTTTTTGACCAACCCTGAGATGACAACACCAACCAATGATCCTCACAATACTGGTTCGCAACCAAGCCTCCGATGCTGGTTAGGAACGAGTATAACATATGGCAAAGACGTATGCTACACCACTTGGCTGTCAACAGTGTTGGTTGTTGGAAGTCAGTGGTGCATGGCCATACAAGCCTATGGTGAGCGTCCCGGAATCTAATGAACAGGTTGCGAAGAAACCTGAACAATATTCGGACGAAGATCTAAAGCTGTTCGAAATTGATGCTAGAGCCCATGGAATTTTAGCCATGGCCATTCCAAACGAGATATATTCAGGGCTCTTGCATCATGAGTCTGCTCATGACCTATGGGTTGCTCTAAAGGAACAATTTGGAGGAACTGATTGGGTCTTAGCAAACAATAGGGAAATCCTTCCCAACAATATGAGACATTCTCATATAGAAAGGGTGAGACTCTGACCCAGCAATATGAGCGGTTTTGTTTGATCTCTGAGCTAAGATGGTCAAACAAGAGTACTCCAAAAGCCAGATGAACAACAGGTTCCTCAGGTCATTGCCTGAGAGGTGGGACACATATACCATTGTCCTACGCTCCAGTGCTGATCTGGAAACTCTATCTCTCACACAACTTCATGGGAAGTTGCTCACTTTGAGAGAGAGATAGAGCAAAGAGGAGTGTCCTCTTCTGGCAAGCTCGCTGATGACTTTGTCCAAGGTAATGCTGCCTTGATAAGTCATGAGTCAGAATATGCTTCATCAGAAAGTTCTTATGATGAGCATATTGATTTCTCTACCAACTCAGAACAAGCTTTTGTGGTGTTAGTAGTTCAGGAGGTGGTGTGACAATTTGTGTTTTCTGATGGAGGATTTGAAGGGCATTCCAGATGATGATCTGGAAGAGATGGATATTTTGAACCAAATGGCAATGATAAATATCCGCTCTCAGAAGTTCTACAAAAGAACTGGTAGGAAATTCCCAGGACTCTCTGGCAAAACCAAAGTTGGTTTTGACAAGAGCAAGTTGAGGTGTCACAAGTGCCAAAGGCTTGGACACTTGAAGAGAGTGTAGATCATCTGGATCTAACTCATCTGCACCCTTTGTGACTTTTCCCAGCAATAGCTCACAGCAAAGGGCAACCTTCCTACAGTTCTACCATCCATCTCAGGCACGCACCACCTGCTTATTTTGTGCCACAGGGTCATATGCCTTACTCTTACCCTGTTACTACATGCCTCAGCCTGGTCAAACTCAAGCACCCCCGGCTCAACACCTCATGCTCTCCAAAGCCTCATTCTTCCCAATCTCCTCATCACACACAACCTCAACAACAAAGCTTTTTCACCCCAACTGCTGTGACTGGAGTAGTCTACCAGAAGAGCTATCTGGTCAGGAACCACTACTCCAAGGTGCTGGTCAACATGGTGGTGATCAACCTTTTGGAAATCTTGCTCTGATGGCCCTTGATCTGCTGAAGGGTCATCATCTAATGCCTCATCTCAGGTATCCACTGAGGCAAAAGCCAAGCTTTGTTCAGAGTCATGCATAGCAGCATTTGCTCTATTAGAGAAGCAAATGTAGCTTTAATAGATAAAAATCTTGAGCTTGAGCACACTATTCCAAAAGAAAAGCTGATTTTGAGGTTGTTCTAAAAGATAAAAATGATGAGATTTACAAATTAAATGCCAAATCAAAGATGCTAAAGCTAGGGAAGATGTACTTCTAGAGAAGTACAAAGATCTCAAGGAAACTCTTGCAACCACCCAAGTTGAGTGTGATCGATGGGTGCATCATGCAAGGGTTTTGAAATGCTTCTTAGCAAGCAAACAGCTTCCAATGTGAAGTTTGGCATTGGTTATAATCCACTGCTCCTCCCACAGACTTCATTTCAAGAGCAGAAGTTGAATCTGATGGGGAGAGCAATAACCAATGCTTCTCATCATGTGACTTACTATCTCTGAATCAGCATCATCAGAGATAGACTGTCACATGACCAAAAGGCTGATCAACTCAGGAGTTGTCACTAGAAGTACTGAAGGTACTGGAGAGCAAGTGACAACATCTGAAGTTCAAACCTCAAATACTGTTAGCACTAAAGAGAAGAAAACTAACAGTAGGAAAGGTTTGAAGACAGCTAAAGAGGATACCAGGAAAGCAGGCACTAGGAAGAAACTGCTAGTACTGATGACAAACAGCTGAAGAACAAGTCTTCAGCAGTTAAATCCTCTTCAGTGATGATCAGCATAAGATGAAGAAAAAGCCATGTGAGATATGTGGCTTGTTCAATCATCTTTCTGATGATTGTTGGTACAAAAGGGGTTCCAAACTCAAACAGAAGGAGAAAATTACTGAGAGCATCAATAAAATAAAGAATGAGTTTGAAACCAAGTTTGTACTGGCAACATCCAAGCCTGAAATCCCTAAGCCCAAAGCTAAATCTAAAAAGAAGGTAGGGATGACTCAGGCAACAGCTGAGGTTGCTCAGAAAAAGATGGTACAACATAGGAACTCATCATCAGCAACACTCAATGTGTCTGAAGAGCTGAAAGCCCTATCACAGAATCAGACACAATTGGTGATGATGGTTCAGCAGCTAGTGGGAAGAGTCAACACTTAGATGCTCCTGTGTTGAAACCACAGAAGAGGAAGTCCAAGCCAAAGGGTTCCTCTTCTGTACCATCTTCTTCACCTCAAGCTGTCACACATAACACAACTGTTAGTGCTGCACCTGTAGCTGAAAACAGACCCAAAACCAAGCAGGTTTGGGTCTCCAAGACAAACTAACACATGGTTGTGTTTGCAGGGTTCTTCAACATGCCATAGAAGCATCTGGTATGTAGACAGTGGAGGATCCATGCACATGACAGGAAGCAGCTCCCTTCTTAATGACTACTCTCAAGGAAAGAAGGGATCTGTTTCTTTTGGCAATGATGCAAAGGGTTACATCATCGGAAAAGGCTTTGTTTCCAACGGGGAAATAAGGTTTGATGATGTTAACCATGTGGAGAATCTCAAGTACAACCTCTTGAGTGTCAGTCAAATGTGTGACAAAGGCCATGTTGCCCTTTTACAAGTCAGAACTGTCGGATTCTGTCATCCAAAGTTCTGAGTTTGATTGACAAGGCATTGGATGAACACACTCTCCTGAAGGCCAACAGGACAGGAAGAGTGTATGCCTAGATCTTTCTAAAAAGATGGATCTAAAAGGCCATCCTTGCCTATTCTCCAAGGCATCTCCTCAAGAGTCTACACTATGGCATAGAAGGCTGGGTCATGTAAATTTCAAGAACATGAATCAGCTTATAAGCCATGGTTTAGTAAGAGGATTGCCTCTGAAGGAGTTCAAGTGTGAAGATGACTGCACTGCTTGCTTGAAAGGAAAACAACACAAAGTTCATTCCCTTCAATAGAAGAACCAAAGTCCACTGCCTGCTTACAACTTCTGCACATGGATCTCTTTGGTCCTGTGAGAGTGATGAGCATGGCAAAGAAGAAATACTGCCTGGTAATTGTGGATGATTACTCCAGGTTTGTATGGACTTTCTTCTTGCACCCAAGGATGAAGCAGCAAAGACAATAATGAACTTTGTGTTACAAGTAGAAAAGCAGTATTCCCTACAGGTCAAGTGTGTGAGGAGTGACAATGGAACAGAATTTAGAAACCACACACTTGATGACTTCTACCTGTCCAAGGGAATTAGAAGGCAGTTTAGCATTCCTAGAACTCCTGAGCAGAATGGAGTGGTGGAGAGAAAGAACAGGACCCTCATTGAAGCAGCAAGGTCAATGTTGGCTGACTCAGGGCTGCCACTGACCTTTTGGGCTGAAGCTGTCAATACAGCTTGCTATGTACAGAATAGAGCCGTAGTAAATAAGAGGTTGATGAAGACTCCTATGAAGTTCTTCATCATTTGGCCCCTCTTATTTCATTCTTTAGAGCCTTTGGGTGTCCTGTTTCATTCTCAACACTAGCAACCCACTCCATAAGTTTGCTAGTAAGGTGGATGCAGGGTACTTTGTTGGTTATTCATCAACTTGCAAAGCATACAGAGTCTTAACTGTAGAACCAAGGGGGTTGAAGAAACTCTGCATGTTAAGTTCAATGAATCTCCAAAGGACAAGATACCACAAAACCTGTGGAGTTGTTTGATCTGGACATTCTGCAATATGTTCCTTATCAACCTCCATCTGTTGAGCCTGTCAGCAGATCTCCACCTGGTGGTACTGATGATGATGAAGTCAGTACTCACCTCTTCAGGATCAGTGACAATCTGCCTAAGTCCACTGAACCTGATGCTCCTGTAGCCTCAGCAGCTCCATCCACTACAAATGCTGATGAGATTCTGCTTGCTCTACTTCGTTTGAGCTGCCATCCTCTACATGGTTTCAGGAATCTCCATCACCATCTGTTGCTGCTGATGGGTCTACAAACACTTGCACAGATATTATAGTTTATCAAGAGCTCAGAATCACCCCACTTCACAAATCATTGGTGATATTCATGCTGGAGTTTCAACCAGGAATCAATTGTCCAACTTCTGCTTCTATGCTCTTCATCAGTCAGCAAGAACCAAAGAACTATCATATTGCTTTAAGAGACAATGGATGGGTGGAAGCTATGCAGCTTGAGCTACTTCAATTCAAGAAACAGCAAGTGTGGGAGCTTGTTCCATTACCCAAAGGTAAGTGTGCTATAGGCACCAAGTGGGTATTCAGGAACAAAACAGATGAGAAGGGCCAAATTGTCAAGAACAAGGCAGACTGGTTTTAAGGGTTTGCATAGGAGGATGGCATCGATTATGATGAGACCTTTGCACCTGTGGCAGACTAGAAGCAATTAGACTGTTCTTAGCTTATGCTGCCTTTCACAGTCTTAAGGTTTATCAAATGGATGTCAAAAGTGCCTTCCTATATGGGAAAATAAAGAAGAGGTTATGTGTGTCAACCACCAGGCTTTGAGGACAATAAACATCATGATTGGTGTACAAGCTTGATAAGGCTCTTTATGGGCTGAAGCAAGCACCTAGAGCCTGGTATGAGACACTTTCAACCTTTCTTCTGAGAATACATTCACTAGGGGCACCATTGACAAAACTTGTTCATCAAGACTGTAGGACAACATAAGCTCCTTGTTCAGATTTATGTTGATGATATCATCTTTGCATCCTCTGATCCAAAGTTGTGTGATGAATTTACAAAGCTTATGAAGCTAAGATTTGAAATGAGTGCTATGGGAGAATTACAGTTTTTCTAGGTTTGTAAATCAAACAACAGGATGATGGAATCTTCATCCATCAGTCCAAATATACCAAAGACTTGTTGAATAAGTTTGATTTACAAACCTGTAAGCCTGTTCTACTCCCATGAGCAGCATCACACAACTAGATGTGATCAGAAAGGTAAAGCGGTTGATGAAACCCTTTACAGATGTATGATTGAGTCCTTGATGTACCTTACAGCTTCTAGACCAGACATCATGTTTTCAACATGTGCTTGTGCTAGATTTCAGGCTGCACCTAAAGAATCCCATTTGATTGCAGTCAAGAGGATCTTTAGATATCTGCAAGGTACCCAATCACTAGGACTTTGGTATTCAGCTGGGCATTCTTGCAAATTAGTTGCTTTCTCTGATAGTGACTATGCAGGATGCAAAGTCACCAGAAAATCCACTTCTGGTGGTTGCCAATTCCTAGGCAATTGTTTAGTTTCTTGGCAGAGTAAGAAACAAACATCAATTGCTACATCCACTGCTGAAGCTGAGTATATTGCTGCTGCAAGTTGTACAGCTCAAATACTCTGGCTTCAGAACCAACTTCTAGATTATGGCATTACTGAGACTAAGACTCCATTATTAATGGATAGTGCTTCAGCTCTTTGTATTGTTAAGAATCCAGTTCAGCACTCTAGGACCAAACATATTGAGATCAGACATCATTTTATCAGGGATTGCTATGAGAAAGGTCTGATTGATCCTAAGTTGTGCCTAGTGCTGATGAGCTTGCAGACATTTTTACTAAGCCTTTAGATAGTGCCACATTTCAAAATTTGGTACTAAGGTTGGTATACTGCAGCTTGAATGATTTGACCTATGCTGATGCTCTTAACTCACATCTACTGATGAGTATTAGGTCAAATACAAGTACTGATAAGTAATTTAGTCTTCAGCTCTTTCACAACTACTGAAGACTAAAATAACTCAAAGTACTGATGTACATTATTTATTGAAAAACTGATGTAGTGAGGTGGATTACAACTACTGATGTATGATTTTCAAATAAATAAGTACTGAAGAACAAATTTTGCTCATAAGTACTGATGTGTAATCTTACACAAATACTGAAGACAAAATTTGTTCACCAGCTCTGAAGAATTTCATCAGCACTTGTGAACATCTGATCACAAGAGCTGAAGGCATATTCCCAAGAGCTGAAGGTCGATGAAACATCTGAAAGTCAGCCAAAGAGCTGATGAGTAAGTGTGGAGGCTAGTATGAAACAACTGATTTGACGGAAACAGCTGATGAGTAATTTCACATCAGCTGATAACAACAGCTGCTGTTTCATAACAAAAACAACTGAAGGACAAAACCATGTCTTCAGTAGTTCACAACTACTGATCTCAGTAGTTCACAACTACTGAAGGCTAACACCAAGTCTTCAGTTGTTACAACGTCTGAAGAAGAATACTAAGTCATCAGTAGTTCATAACTACTGAAGACTGATAGTAACTCTTCAGATGTTTACAACATCTGAAGGATAAAACCAAGGTCTCAGTAGTTTCAACTACTGAAGACTAATACCAAGTCCTCAGATGTTACAACCACTGAAGGTTAAAACCACGTCATCAGTCGTTATAACAACTGATCACTAACACCAAACCTTCAGTAGTTTCCTTTCAACTTTTCACCTACCCTATAAATACCCCACCTTCAGAGCATTTACTCCTCACTTGACCTAATCCTTACAAACCTCTGAAATTCCCATACACCATTAATGGCGAACATGCAACTGAAACCTCGACACAACTGTGTCGCCCACCTTACACAATCACCATTATGGCCCAAGTTTCACCAAGCCGTCGATCTTATGAACGACTCACCTTACAAAACGGCTTTTCTCTTGAACCCCACTCTATACACCGACTCCTTGACGGAGTTTTGGACAAATGTGACCGTCCAAACCGGAGAGCAGAATGCCGAGGTCTCCCTCCGGTCCTCCGTCAACGGCAAACCCGTGGTTATCACCCCAGCTACCATACGACAAACCCTAGAGCTGGAGGATGCCACTCACCCAACTTCCTACCCCAAAGGTACCCTGGATCTCTCATTTACATCTCATGACTATCAGGGTAACCTCTCCGCCTCAACCTTGTTGAAGAAACATTTCCCTGACCCTCAACGCTTGATTTCCATATGGTGAATGTCTGTCTGGCTCCCAAGACCTCTTCGTGGGACCAGATGTCCACAAGGTGGCAGCAGGTATTGTATTCTATCCTTGGAAACAACCTTTAAATTTTACTGATCTTTATTCTTGGAACTCAAGGACATGGCCACAAAACCTTTTTCTAACCGTTGGAACTTGTATCCATGGTTCATAATGGCCATGATCGAATACCAGCTTCAGGCTGAGGGACTAGTTGGCAATGGGGTCCCTGCCATGGCTGTTCAAGCTGAGGTATACTCCAGGCACAACACTGACCCCACACTCAAACAGGCTGGCCGGCTGCGAAAACCCACGCAGCAGGAACCCACAGCCTCCACCTCCAAATCCACAGTCCCCACCAAGCCAAAAGCCAAAAAGAAGCCTAAAAAGGCTACTCAGGGAGATGAGTCCCCTGAGGATGCCCCTGCCACACAAAGGCAGGATGTGCCTGCTGGCTCGATTCTCCCAGCAGGTACCGCGACTCCACCTACCACAACCGCACAGGCTTCCTCTCAACAGGAGCCTGATGCAACCAATTTTGGGGCAACCACATTACTGGGGTCTCTCTCACTTTAGAAGACTGCCATTGAAGAGCACACTCCTCCCCATGTGCACTCTGCTTCTAGCCCACATACTGAGGAGACCACCCCACTAAGCCCAACATTGGTAATAGCCAAAGTGCTGACCGATCTGAGCACTCCACCCTCTCCCCAGAATCCTATTACAACTGGGGAGACTCCAACCGAAGAGGGGGTGGGCATAAGTGCTGATAGGAGCCCACAGCACAGAGAATCAGTTCAATCTCCCAGTGTGGCTAGGGAGATAGAACAATCTGGTGAGGCTGCCACTTCCCCTGCATCAACATCTGAGCAGGGTGAAGCTGGTAACATCACTAAGACCTCACCAGAGGCAATGGCCGATGATGGATCCAATCCGGAGGCCAGAAGTCCCCAGTACCATGAACAAGGGGCACATGTCATTACTGAGCCACACTCAGGACATGTTCATCCTGACAATGTCAGGAGGTCAGGTGATTCAGCTCATGCTGATGATGACCTGAGCTTCTTCTACGATGTAGTAGCTCAAAACACTATCCTAGAGGATGAGATAAGCAGACTCAAAGAGCTGCTTGCTCAAATGACTCGGGATAGAAGTCCATCTGCCACCACTACCCCACAGATGGCACCTTCACCCGAAGGTCTCACAGACACTGAGCCACTCCCACAAACTCAGCCACCAGCCCCTGCTTCTGGCACTAGCTCTCAGGGACAGAACCCCCCTGAGCAGCTGGATGCTTTCCTCCAGAAATCCCTGCCTCTCATCACACCCATCCTTAAAGATATAATCATTCAAACCCTTGATGAGAGGCTTCCCACATATATCCAACCAATGGTGGAGGTTGCCATATCTAAGGCTCTTGCTGATAGTCAAACCCCAACCAATGCACCCAAAAAGGGGGAGACATCAGTGCAAGACAAGAGGAAGAGGGGAGAGGAGGAGAAAGAGGCAGAGAAAGAGGTGGTGGTAGAGAGGGAGTTGGCTGAGGAGAGTAGTAGGGTGAGGGAGAAGGGGAAAGAGGAAAGTGAGGGAGGTAGAGCATATAGAAGTGGCTGAAATCCAAAAGGATTTCAGTATCACTGATAAGAATAAGGGAGAGGGAAAGAAGGTGGTTGATCCTGATCTAGCAGCCCTTGTCAAGGAGGCTGATGCTGAACATAACCGTTCAATGAACAAAGTCATTGAACAGCTGTTCAGGCAAGGCTTTGACAAGGACACTGCCTTGCTAGATCAAGAGATCAGGAATATGGAGAGGAGAGAGATTGAGTACCGATGGACTACTCATAGCCAAGAGGAAAGACAGAAACTTGAGGCTATGAGTAGGTTCACTTCGAAGTACCTGGGCAGACCAGTCCTTGATATTAAGGCATGGACCAGGGACAGACTCTTGGCAATAACCACCAAGATCTGTTCGGCTGGTGATTTTACCAAGGGACTGGTAGCTGAGGCCCTATCTGAAGCCGGTGCTGGGAACAGGACACTGCTAGTAAATCTAACCAAACCAGCCCTTATCTCCAGGCTACTAGCAGTGCCTGCCAACATTCCCACACCAACAACCCAACCACAACCCACAAAACCAACTCCTTTACCACCAAAACCCGCAGCCAATGATCCACCCTTGAAGAAGAAGAGAAGGGTGCTGAGGCTGCAAGATGAAGAAGAGGAGGATGAGGAGGATAGCCTGCCACTTTCAGCAGTTATACCTCTACCCAAGCTAAACCAAAAACCATCACTCCCACCTCACAGCAGGACACTATGAGGGTAAAGTTAGAAGAGGAGGAGCAGCAGAAAAGACATGATGAGGAAATGCTGAAAAGCATTGACAAATGTTATACTGCTACCACCTCTATAATAAACATGCAGAGAGAAGCTCTGAGATTATTCACCCTTAAACAAACTTTTCAATATGAAAAGGATAAGGTGAGAACTTGGCCTGACCCAAGGGTGGCTCACAGGATAGTCAAGAAGGACATGCCTGTGAGGTACAAGAGCCAACTAAAGAGAATAGTAGATGAAGAGATCTCTGTGGCTCTTGTAATACCACCTTGGGAAATAGTAGAGGAATTCGAGAAAGCTTATAGAGCCGGCCAATCACCCTTTTCAATGCTAGATAATAGGGTGGTTAGGAAGGGTCTGGTCTATAAGAAGCTTGAGAATTTCCAAAGGAATGAGCTAGATCTGTTGTTTGAGGGTAAACATCCTGATGAGTTTGCATATAGGCAAATCACAACACTTGAGCTCAAAAATGGAAGACAGGTCAAGTTCATCTCAGAGCTGTACGGTCGGGAGGGATTGTTTGATGGTGAGCCTGAAAATCTATCCAAAGAAGAGCAGATGATCTTTCTTCAGGCCTACACCCGAGAATCCTACCGACTTGTACATGGGAGGTAGATCTCATGGATGGGACAACAACTCTGTGTCCAATTCCCCAAGACAGAGCTCCCATCCATACTTAGCCAAACAAACACTTGAGACTACCTCTCTGGCCAGTGCTTATCTGGGTCAACTTCTAATCTGATCTAGAAGGAAATAGACCAATCTTTATGCCATCAATAAGTGAGACATCTAATAATTAGAGGTTTTGGCTGCATTGGTTCAGGGGGAGTTTGTTGGACCAAAAGAACCAATGAGCCAAGATCAGGAAAACCTCTAAGTCCCACATGCCACTGCTACAACTGCTGAAGACTCCCATCAGTTACAATGTTCTCTTGCTTGAATGTCAGACTCGAGAACATCTGAAGACTCTCATCAGCTATTGTGTTCTCTTGCTTGAATGTCAAACTCGAGAGCATCTTAGCTCCAGCCTTCTGCTGTTATGACAAAGACTGAAGAACAAAGTATGAAGATCAAAGAACTGAAGAACATCAACTGAAGAAGACTCCAAAGTACTGAAGACCAAATACTGAAGTCTGAAGTACTGATCTTACAAGTACTGAAGACTTCAAGTACTGAAGACCAAGTACTGAAGCATCAAAAGCTGAAGAACTAAAGAACTGAAGACCTTCTACTGAAGCACAAAGTCTGAAGACAAAGACTGAAGACAACAACTGATGATATCTACTGAAGTCATCAGTTGTTATATCATCTGAAGCAAAGTCTGAAGACCAAGTACTGAAGACTCAGAGTTTGTCACAACAACTGAAGAAGTCTTCTTCAGTTGTTGTGGTGGTTTTTCTTTTCAGTAGTTTATTTCATTTCAGTAGTTGTACAACAACTGAAGAGCATGTTCTTCAGTTGTTATTGTATCAGTAGTTATAAACGACTGAAGAGTTTGTTCTTCAGTCGTTGTAGGATTTCAGTAGTTTACTTTTGTCAGCACTTAGGAACTTTTGTAAGAAGATGTCAGTTGTTGACATCTTCAGTAGTTTTATGTTTTTGTCAGTTGTAATTTGAATATTCAGTGATATCAGAAAAAGGACATCAACCCATCCTTTTGCCGCCTATAAAAGGATGGGTAACCATACTGTTTTAATTGCCGAAACGTGCGACCAATAGAACATTATTGTTTCGCAGAACTCTTCTCTCTATGTTCATGCTTTTTAATTAAAATATCTTTTATGTTCTTGCTTTAATTGCTAATTAATGTGCTAAATCCGCTGCGAACATAATCTAATTGATCAACCGAGAGGCTGAGATCCTGTCAGGGGGTACCGATTTGGAAACAACAGGGCTTGGACCCTATCCAAACTACTTTGGATAGAGTTCAATTCCATCTTATATGGCTCGAACCCGGGAGTCTTGACAGTTATTGTTCTATAGCACAAGCATCACATAACACATTATTTAAAATCAAACATTTGGCTAAAAAAACTTAAAACATTCATTTCAGAACATAATTTGACTATAATAAACATTTTCCTTGAATCAAAAATTAAGATTGTATCTTAGAGTAAATAGCATTCCATTAAACAAGGGTGCTAGTCTTTGAGTGTTTCATTCCCATGTCATACTCATCTTCAGTCATTAGCTACCAACTAATATGCATATAAAAATTAGTGTTGCTGAGTGAGTTTAGTTTTAGGATAGATAAAAATTATACTTACTTTAATAAACACATATTTATCACTCAAATAAGTCAAATTGATATTTATATCATCGTTTACCGTGTTCATTATTTGCATTTGATCATTATCTTTTCACTTTTATAAATTAGGATTGTACAAAGCAAAAGCCCAAGTATTAGGTTCACAACAAGTATTAACCCTATCAATAAACTTTCCTAGTCAGCTAGATCTCTGATAGTTGACCCACTACGTAAGGCACACAACCTAGTTATGAGTAAAGGTTCATTCCATTCATTTGACTCCCAAACTTGAAGTCCATTCCATCAATGCTTACAAGACTTTTCAAATTGAGCCACATTTCTTTTCATTAGGTTCCACTTTCGATTTTCATCCGTTAATATTCCAGTTTCTTATACATAATATTGTTATGATATCTTGCATTTCATCATATAATATGAAAATCAAGTGACCTTTATATAGAAATACGATAGGTAGGAATTGATATAGTAAACATAGTCAACATGAAATAAGTGTCAGCCTTAGTCAACACCTAGTTTGAACGCTTGATTTAAATCTCTTTAGTATCCTCTAATGCGTATGTCAGTAACATGATGTTTGTAAGTAATTTGATGCGAGTAACTAAATTGATATGGCTAACTATGGATAATGTGGATGAACAATATCTAATACGGATGAACAATGTTAGAATTTGGTTAACTATAGGTTTATATGGAGGTTAGAGCCTCACCGTGACAGTTAGAGCCTAGACTAATCTGGGGATCCGTTGCAATAATTTGGTATGTAATTAATGGGGAATGATTAGGGTTTTGGGGCTATATGTCACGGTTTGGCTAAACCGTGACATATTGCATATATTTTCTGTATTTTTTAATCATAACAGTTTGTTTTATTTTAATTTTATCACACGTTTAACCTAATCGTAACTCACAAGTTTGTGTTTTGTGTTTATTAATAATTTATCATATTACAAGTATTTATTTATTATTAATGTGATGGTTTTGTGTTTAATTTGTTTACGAGTTTGTAAAAATCGGTTGTCATTATACAGACATATTGTATATATTTTCTAAATTTGAGTAATCATACTAGTTTGTTTTTATTTTTATTTTTATTTTATCACACGGTTAACCTAATCGTAACATACGAGTTTGTGTTTTGTGTTTATTATTAATTTATCATATTACAAGTAATTTTGTGTTTATTATTTATTAAACAAGTTGGTTGTTGTTTTATCAATGGTTAACCTAATCGTAAAATCAGTTGTTATCAAACATATACAATTAACATTATCAACATTACAAATATAAAACTAACAAACAAAGAAACACAACCAAACAAACACAACCAAATATACAAGCCATCATAACTGAAACTGCATATATATATATATATACAACGAGTTTTTACAAACAAAAAGAAATAAAATACAAACAAAATACCTATCTAATCCGTCATCTCTGGATCACCGCCCTGACTAGACCCGCCCGCGCCAGATGGGCCAGCACCGTCATGGCCTAACCGCCTCGGTGGCTGTGACAACAACGGCGTACCGGAGGCGGCATAGTCGGCGACCATGTGCTGGATGACCAGTCCAGCATATCCTCCAGCCTCGTGACCCTGGCTCGCGTGTCCTGAAGCATATCTATAACGTGAGCAAGTAGTCGCACGGCATGGTACACGCGCTGAGGAATGGGCTGATCTTCCCCGCCACCAAGCGGCTCGTGGGCAGCCTGAACGTGGACCTCAGCCCCCGCCACCTACGTAAGGTTCCACTTTCCTAGTCAGCTAGATCTCTGATAAACTTTCCTAGTCAGCTAGATCTCTGATAGTTGACCCACTACGTAAGGCACACAACCTACTTATGATTAAAGGTTCATTCCATTCATTTGACTCCCAAAATTGAAGTCCATTCCATCAATGCTTACAAGACTTTTCAAATTGAGCCATATTTCTTTTCATTAGGTTCCACTTTCGATTTCATCCGTTAATATTCCAGTTTCTTATACATAATATTGTTATGATATCTTGCATTTCATCATATAATATGAAAATCAAGTAACCTTATATAGAAATACGATAGGTAGAAATTGATATAGTAAACATAGTCAACATGAATTAAGTGTCAGCCTTAGTCAACACCTAGTTTGAACGCTTGATTTAAATCTCTTTAGTATCCTCTAATGCGTATGTCAGTAACATGATGTTTGTAAGTAATTTGATGCGAGTAACTAAATTGATATGGATAACTATGGATAATGTGGATGAACAATATCTAATACGGATGAACAATGTTAGAATTTGGTTAACTATAGGTTTATATGGAGGAATAGGGTCCGATACGAGTACCAAACATCTTTTTATAACATATTTGGAAACTATGGTTTTGGGTTGAAAAAGTTACAAGAATCACATAAAGGTCACATTTTTACGTATGAAATCATGTAAAATACTTAGATATAGTTTCATGGATGAAAAACCAAGGTTTTGGACGTAAAAAGTTAAGATTTGGGTTAAAAACGGGCCAGTTTATACGTGCAGCAAAATTGTGAGTCCGATCAGCAAAACTAGTAGTTCTCCCAATGAAACTAAGAGAAGTTCCAGTGATTCCTAGAAACTATAGTGTTGCTGGTAACTTCGCTAGTGCTTAGGTTGACCAGTAGATCTTGCAAACCTAGGAAATTCCAACGAAAGTTAGGCGCAACTAGCAGCGAAACTGCAGTGCGCAACTGATGTGTGAAACTGGCAGCGAAACTGGCGTGCGAAACTGGAAGCAAAACCGGCGTGCGAAATGGCAACAAAACTGTCAGCGAAACTACTAGCGAAATTGCTGGCAAAACTGTGTAGAGAATGACCTATTTTTGTGTTAACTATTATGCAGACCTTGTGACCTGATCATGGGCTAGGTAACTTAGACGCAAGGTTACTTATAGACCAGGTGAGTTCTAGATCGCCTTATTTACAACTTTTTCCATGTTTTGGGGCTATTATGCCTAGTAAACCTAATATTTTCAAGGCAAAGTTTTCAATAGGTTTTAACAAGAAAATAATTTTTTCTATAACAAAATATGCTATATAAAGTCCTTTAAATAAAAAATTTTTGCCCCTAGACCTCACTATATAAAGTCCTATAACAAATTCTTCGCCCCAGCCAGGGGCGTTGCCCTTGGACCCAACTAGGGGCTGCTGCCCTAGAACCCCGCTATCAGGGGTTGCCGCCCCCAAACCCCGATGTCTTGCGGAGGGACGGTTATACGGTTTATTTCTTATTGTTGATGAAATATGAATGTATAGACTAAGAGTTTATTTCTTATCATGTATAAGTATATGTATAACTAAAGATGTAAGTGAAACTTAAAGAAATGTTATTGGGCATATAATGTGTACCTTTGTAAAGTAAAGCCTTACAAGTAAATGATAGAGGAGGGTTGCATTCGTTGTGCCCTCATGACAGTAAGGCCTGGATTGACATGTCAGTAAAGTAAAGGCCCGAACAAGTAGGTCAGTAAGGCCTGGATTGGCATGATAATAATGGCATGTATACGTACGACAGTAAGGCCTTGATTGGCATTTCGATAAAGTCCTGTGTTTATCATAGGTACCGATAATGACTGGGAATTAGCGGGTAAAGAAGAGTAATAGTTAATGTAAGGCCCCGTTCCCGGGACGCTTACAGTTGGTCATTCATTGCATACATTTAAATAAAACATTGCAGCGGAAATATTCAAGATAAACTTTTCTTTTACTATAAATACTTTTGCCATTTAATACAACGTACATCAATTACAAAACATCTAATGTTGCATTACATCACAAAAGCACTATTACAAAAGGGTCATATACAGTGACCTCTAGTATAAAAACATTAAATTTTCATCATAAGAAGATTTCTTAAGTAATCCTGTTTATCGGGATCCTCAAGAAATCTTGCACTTGCATGCAACATAAGTTGTTGCATGCGTTATGCGTCCATACTCCATTGCGTGGCAGCATTATCAAAAGAAGAATGCCATCCCAAAAGAGCTGAGTAGCCGCCTCGTGCCATCCCCAGCAACACTACCTGCCAACTGGAAACACATAAAAAGTCAGCGTTGCTGAGTGAGTTCTAGTTTTATAATAAAATATACTTTCCTTTGTTATAACTGTCCTTACATACATACGATCATACAACATACGTACACTTAGATAACATTATTATTATCTTCATCATTCGTTCATTAGCTTCCATTCGTGTACTATTCATCGTTCTCGTTCACGTTCGTGCATACATTCTTTACATTCATTCGTACGTTCTTTACTTTCATTCTTACATTCATTACATTCGTTCGAACGTTCATTACATTCGGTGACATGTACGATACCCCAAACGTCATACTATACTGCTGGTGCTGGACCTGTGGTGATCAACCACGAACGTTGTGCACAAATGCTAATCCAGTCACCCGGGGTAGGTACATGCACCATTTATCTTCCACTTTCATTCTATCATACGTTAGCCAAGTCTGTTGCAACACACGGCTGCTCACCTCAGTGGCAATCTCACGATTGCCTGCTAACCGAGTCTGTTGCAACACGAAGTTTCTCACCTCATTATCAATCTCAAAGATTGACCCTGTGTGCATCCTTCGGGGTAGCTAACCCGCATCACAGTTAAGCTAACACCTGTCAGGGGTGTGCACCTCCATTCATTTGCTTGCAAGCCTTTCTTACATTCATTCGTTCATTCATTAATGCATGCATTCATTCATCATGTTCCTCTTTCATTATCTTTCACTTTACGTTATTTATTACTTTCATTCATTCGTTTACAATACACGTAAAGCTACGGAAAGATAAACATGCATCGGCACAAGGAACATAGACATTTATAAATCATCAGTCATTACCATCATATAAGGCAACATCATACCTATCATGTTTACGTCCTACCTACACATCTCTCCTCATTCGCATCCGCCCTATTTGGGCGATTGAACTTACTACAGTCGCATGGACTCCACGCGACTGGGTCGTGCGATTGGGCAGTTATACGAATGGGCATACAATCGTACGAATGGACCTCCTATCGTGCGACTGAACACTATACAAATGGACTAATAGGCGACTGACCCTCAGTCATGCGACTGAACTACTATGCGAATGGACCTATGCGACCGAATCCCTCAATCGCATGGCCTGTCGGGCGATTGAGCCCGGTCGTACGACTGAGACTCAATCGTACGATCAAACAACAGTCTTTCCTCAGTCGTGCGACTAGCCCTTCAGTTGCCTAGCCCTAACTGGGCAGTGACTGGAGTTTATCACGAACAGCAGACGCGACATACAGCTATAAATTCCCTACTAAATCCGATTCAAGCCCACATTATCCCTCCCAAACCTCAGGGATTCATACTAGGACATCCTACAAGCTCATACAAGTCCTATTTCGTGCTTTAAACATACTAAACATAATTTCACCCAAATGGGCTAAACATACTCTTTACAAAAATAGGGTTTATATGTGATCCAGCCCCAAAACCGTATGAAAACATGAAAATGTGGGGTCCTAGAACTCACCTTATCGAGGAGAAGATGAAGAGCTTCGATTTGACTAGCCACTCGACAAATCTCAAACCCGAATCACCACGTTCCTTCTTTCTTTCTCTTCTTTCTCTGCTCTCTCGCTCTATGCTCTTTCTCCCGACTGAAAATGTGTAAGTGTGGGGAAGAAGAGAGCTGCCCCTCCTTTATAGCTACAGCTTAGTCGCCCTAGGTCCAGGCGACTGAACCTTCAGTCGCATGAACACCATGCGACTGGACCTCCAGTCGCATGAGTTCCATGCGGTTGATCCTTCAATCGTCCGAACATCATGCGATTGAACCCCCAGTCGTATGAATTCCATGCGGCTGAGTCTCAGTCTCATATCCCTCCAAAAAGTCAAACTTCCGGGTGTTACAAGTCCCCCCCCTTATTTAGGTTTCGTCCCCGAAACCTGTTATTCCTCGAACAATCGTGGGTAATGCTGCCTCATTTCTTCTTCAGTTTCCCACGTTGACTCGGATCCCTTCCTGTGCCGCCACTGTACACGCACAAGAGGAACCACTTTATTTCTTAACCTCTTCTCCTTGCGATCGATAATCGCCACTGGTTGCTCTACATAGTTGAGCCTTTCGTCTACCTTGTCCCCCAGTGGGACGATCATATCTTCGTCCGCCAAACACTTCCTCAGATGAGATACGTGGAAGGTCGGGTGAATTCCACTTAACTCATCTGGTAGATCCAACCTATAGGCCACCTCTCCTACCCGAGCAATGATTCGGAAAGGGCCTATATACCTCAGGCTCAACTTGCCCCTTTTTCGAAACTGAATGATACCCTTCCAAGGTGAGACCTTCAACATAACCCGATCTCCCACCTGGAACTCAATCGGCCTGCATCGTTTGTCAGCATACGACTTATGTCTGTCTTTGGCTGCCTTCATGTAAGCTTTGATCCTTTCGAGCTTTTCAGTCGTAGCCTCGATCACTTCGACGCTCCCCAATTCCTTTTGACCAATATCACCCCAACAAACGGGTGTCCTGCATCTCCTGCTGTAAAGCATCTCATAGGGTGGCATGCCAATACTGGCATGGTAGCTGTTATTGTATGAGAATTCAGCTAACGGCAAGTGGTTATCCCAACTTCCCCCGAAGTCAATAACACATGCCCGAAGCATGTCCTCCATAGTCTGAATGATCCTTTCCGACTGACCATCAGTTTGAGGATGATAAGCCGTGCTAATATGTAATCTCGTCCCCATAGCATCATGAAATTTCTTCCAGAATTTGGATGTAAACCGAGTGTCGCGATCAGACACAATCGACACCGGTACACCATGACGAGTCACAATCTCCCTGATGAAAAGATCGGCCAACCTCTCGGATGAATATGTCTCGCGCATCGGTAGGAAGTGAGCACTTTTCGTCAGACGGTCCACAATCACCCATATTGTATCATACCCTTTCAGGGTACGTGGCAGCTTCGTGATGAAATCCATGGTGATGTGCTCCCACTTCCATTCTGGTATATCCAAGGGTTGAATTTTTCCATACGGCTTCTGATGCTCGGCCTTCACTTGCAAACAAGTAAGGCATTTACCCACATACTCCACCACATCGCGTTTCATACTCGGCCACCAATAATCTTTCTTCATGTCTTGGTACATCTTGGTAGCACCGGGGTGAATGGAGTACCGAGTCTTGTGAGCTTCATCCATGATCTTTACACGTAGATCCCCAAGACGAGGAATCCACATACGCCCAAACCGGGTTCTAACACCAGTTGTGTTTTCACCCAACTCCGCGACCAGACCTCTCATTCTTTTAGAGTTAAGATGATCTTCTTTCAATGCCTCATCTTGGAACTTTTTGACTTGCTTCATCACGTCAGAGGTCATGATCAGCTGGTACGCCTTCACCCGAATCGGCTCGGGCCTCTCCTTTCGGCTAAGGGCGTCCGCCACCACGTTGGCTTTGCCTGGATGGTAGTGGATTTCACAATCATAATCCTTTATAAGTTCCAACCATCGCCTTTGCCTCATATTCAAATCTTTTTGCTCGAAGAAGTACTTCAAGCTCTTGTGGTCGGTAAAGATGGTGCACTTCATCTCGTAGAGATAGTGCCTCCAAATCTTCAATGCACAGACCACGGCTGCTAGCTCCAAGTCATGAGTAGGGTAATAAACCTCATGAACTTTCAGCTGTCGGGATGCATAGGCTATCACCTTCCCCCTTTGCATTAATACGCACACCAACCCCGAGTAGGAAGCATCAGAATAAACCACCAAGTCTTCGCTTCCCTCGGGTAATGCCAACACAGGAGCTTGGGTCAACCTCGTCTTCAATTCTTCAAAAGCCTTGTCCTGAGCCTGACCCCATACAAACTTCACATCCTTTCGGGTCAACTTGGTCAGCGGAGAAGCAATCTTGGAGAAGTCTTGATTGAATCGTCTGTAGTAGCCCGCCAAACCCAAGAAACTACGGATCTCGGATGGCATCTTTGGAGACTTCCATTGCATTACTGCTTCCACCTTTTCCGGATCGACCATAATCCCCTCCGGATTAACCACGTGACCCAAGAACTGTACTTCACGCAACCAAAATGCGCACTTGGAGAACTTGGCGTACAATTTCTCCCTTCTCAACGTTTCTAATACTTCTCGAATGTGATCGGCATGCTCCGTTTCGCTTCTTGAATAAATCAGGATATCGTCAATAAATACAATCACTGATTTATCCAACATCGGCCGACACACTCGGTTCATCAAATCCATAAAAGCAGCTGGCGCATTGGTCAACCCAAAAGACATGACAAGGAACTCGTAGTGACTATAGCGCGTACGAAAGGCTGTTTTAGGGATGTCTAGTTCCTTCACTTTCAGTTGATGGTAGCCCGTTCGAAGATCTATCCTTGAAAACCAACTGGCACCCTGAAGTTGATCAAACAAGTCGTCGATCCTCGGCAAGGGGTATCTGTTCTTTACCGTCAGCTTGTTTAACTCACGATAATCTATACACATTCTCATGCTACCGTCTTTCTTCTTCACGAACAGGACCGGAGCACCCCAAGGTGAGATACTCGGTCTAATAAACCCCTTATCCAACAACTCTTGCAACTGCTCCATCAACTCTTTCATTTCCGTCGGAGCCAATCGATACGGTGCTTTGGCAACAGGTTGGGCGCCCGGTATCAGGTCAATATGGAACTCGATCTCTCTGTCAGGTGGCCCCCTCGATAAGTGTTCGGGAAACACATCTGGAAAATCACACACCACTGGAACATCGGATAGTTATGGTGTTGGCGTTTCTACATCCTTTACATAACATAAGAAGGCGCTACATTCACGCCTCATACATTTTCCCGCCACCGCCATTGAGATCACCTTCGGAATTGTCGTGACCCGATCCCCATAAACAGTTACCGAGCTTCTGTCAGGCGCTATCAAACAAATCATCTTCTTTCGACACACTATATTCGCCTCAAAGTCCGCCAACCAATCCATCCCAAGTACCAAATCAAAACCACCCAAAGTCATCGCAAATGGTCTAAACAGAAATTTGTGGCCCTCTAATTCTACATCACAACCCTCTATCACCTCAGAAATCCTGGTAGTTTTACCTATAGCAGTCTCTACATCAAACGGTACATCCACACGTCTACTACTAACGGGCAATTTGGCACAGAAAGCAGCAGAAATAGAACTCCTACTGGCACCCGAATCAAATAATACAGAGGCTAAAGTTTGGTTCACCAGAAACGTACCGGACACTACATCAGGGTCCGTCCTAGCCTCTTCCTGCGTCATCGTGAATGCCCTGGCACTTGCCTTCGATCCCTCCTTCCCCATCTTCTTCACACCGGAACTTTCAGACCTCGGCTTCTTGCAATCTTTATTCATATGGCCGCTTTCCCCATAATTGAAGCACCTCATGCCCTTACACTCCCTAGCCATATGACCGGGCTTTCCACACTTGAAACTAACATTCAGCCCCAGTCTGCACTCCCCACCATGCTCCCTTCCACATTTACCACACCTCCTCAGTCCCGTACCCGGTGTGACCACACGACGATCGTCCACCCGGGCCTTCTTGTTGCTCGCCGAAGTATCACCCCGACCAAACCTCTTCCCGTTCCAATTCCGGTCACCACCCTTTCTATTACCATCAGTCACCACCACCACCGCCCTTTCATCGTACAACCTACCAGCCAGGTCCACCGCCGACCTAAAGGTAGTTGGTCGGGCGGCGATCATATGCCTGCGAACATCCGCCGGCAAACCCTGTATATACCTCTTAATCTTTCGTGACAGAGGCGTCACCTGGTCCGGCACCAGACGTGCCATTTCATTAAATTTCGTGGTGTACTGTTGGTGGGTCATCGTCCCCGCCTCTAGCTGCAGGAACTCTCTCTCAACTTTATCCATTTCCAGATGAGGACAGAACTCCTCGATCACCAACTTCTTCAATTCGGACCACTTCATCTTCCCAATGGCCCGGCTACCCTCGGATTGAACCAAGTTATCCCACCAGCATAAAGCCGAATCCGTGAAAGAATGGGTAGCGAACTTCACTTTTTGGTCCTCCCAGCATTCGCTGATATCGAGGACACTCTCCATCTCTCTCACCCATCGATGAGTAGCCGCAGCATTGCCATTACCGTCAATAGTAGGGGCTTGCACCTCATGAATGCCCCGTAATTACAGCCTCGTGCTTGCTCCTACACAGGCTCCTCTTCCTCTTCTTCTTCATCATCAGAAATAACCATTCCCAGTCCTGATTGTTCCTGCCTTCCTGAGGACCGGTTCCTCTCTTTTCTTTCCCCTTCTCTGACAGCCTTAATTACTTCGGTCACCACAGACGGTAAGATTGTCTGCATGACCTGATGTACCTCTTCAACCACTGCCTCTTTTACCGAGGCTCTCAAATTGGCACTCTCGTCTACTCCCTCCTGATGAGGGGTCTCGGTTTCCTCATGAACCACTTTCTCTACCCTAGGTCTCCCTCTCGTGACACGCGGTTCAGCACCACGCCCGCCACCACCTCCACCCCGTGAGGCCTTAGAAGATCTACCACCAGCCATTCTCTATCACACACTGAAAGATTCAAACACCAACACAGTCATTCAAGGGAATAGCTTTGTTTACGTCAAGTATAGTAAGTTCCTAATTACAGTGACCAGTTGTGATTAGCCACTTACTTTACTCTTTGTACCCCGAGCATTACCTGTCCTGACTACATTAGTTTCTAAATCTAACAGTAACACATACATCACATAACATGCGCACGTAATACCAGTTAATCTTTAAGAAAATACCTGATGGCACGCAGCTACTCAGATGGCATTCTTCCCCTTCCTGTCCCATTTTCAGTTTAAGTTTAGGTTTATTTTGAAAATTTACCCATTTCACTTAAACTTTGGCTTTGATACCAACTTGTAAGGCCCCGTTCCCAGGACGCTTACAGTTTGTCATTCATCGCATACATTTAAATAAAACATTGCAGCGGAAACATTCAAGATAAACTTTTCTTTTACTATAAATACTTTTGCCATTTAATACAACGTACATCAATTACAAAACATCTAATGTTGCATTACATCACAAAAGCACTATTACAAAAGGGTCATATACAGTGACCTCTAGTATAAAAACATTAAATTTTCATCATAAAGAAGATTTCTTAAGTAATCCTGTTTATCGGGATCCTCAAGAAATCTTGCACTTGCATGCAACATAAGTAGTTACATGCGTTATGCGTCCACACTCCATTGCATGGCAGCATTATCAAAAGGAGAATGCCATCCCAAAAGAGCTGAGTAGCCGCCTCGTGCCATCCCCAGCAACACTACCTGCGAACTGGAAACACATAAAAAGTCAGCGTTGCTGAGTGAGTTCTAGTTTTATAATAAAATATACTTTCCTTTGTTATAACTGTCCTTACATACATGCGATCATACAACATACGTACACTTAGATAATATTATTATTATCTTCATCATTCGTTCATTAGCTTCCATTCGTGTACTATTCATCGTTCTCGTTTACGTTCGTGCATACATTCTTTACATTCATTCGTACATTCTTTACTTTCATTCTTACATTCATTACATTCGTTCGAACGTTCATTACATTCGGTGACATGTATGGTACCCCAAACGCATACTATACTGCTGGTGCAGGACCTGTGGTGATCAACCACGAACGTTGTGCACAAATGCTGATCCAGTCACCCGGCGTAGGTACATGCACCATTTATCTTCCACTTTCATTCTATCATACGTTAGCCAAGTCTGTTGCAGCACACGGCTGCTCACCTCAGTGGCAATCTCACGATTGCCTGCTAACCGAGTCTGTTGCAACACGAAGTTGCTCACCTCATTATCAACCTCAAAGATTGACCCTGTGTGCATCCTTCGGGGTAGCTAACCCGCATCACAGTTGAGCTAACACCTGCTAGGGGTGTGCACCTCCATTCATTTGCTTGCAAGCCTTTCTTACATTCATTCGTTCATTCATTAATGCATGCATTCATTCATCATGTTCCTCTTTCATTATCTTTCACTTTACGTTATTTATTACTTTCATTCATTCGTTTACAATACGCGTAAAGCTACGGAAAGATAAACATACATCGGCACAAGAAACATAGACATTTACAAATCATCAGTCATTACCATCATATAAGGCAACATCATACCTATCATGTTTACGTCCTACCTACACATCTCTCCTTATTCGCATCCGCCCTATTTGGGCGATTGAACTTACTACAGTCGCATGGACTCCATGCGACTGGGTCGTGCGATTGGGCAGTTATACGAATGGGCATACAATCGTGCGAATGGACCTCCTATCGTGTGACTGAACACTATACGAATGGACTAATAGGCGACTGACCCTCAGTCATGCGACTGAACTACTATGCAAATGGACCTATGCGACCGAATCCCTCAATCGCATGGCCTGTCGAGCGATTGAGCCCCGGTCGTACGACTGAGACTCAATTGTACGATCAAACAACAGTCTTTCCTCAGTCGTGCGACTACCCCTTCAGTCGCCTAGCCCTAACTGGGCAGCGACTGGAGTTCATCACGAACATCATGCGATTGAACCCCAGTCGAATGAATTCCATGCGGCTAAGACTCAGTCGCATATCCCTCCAAAAAGTCGAACTTCCGGGTGTTACAGTTAATAATTAAGCGAGAGTCTTAATGACAAAGCATTGATAAAGCCATAATCTGTTTATACTAATGTTCTGTTATGTGATGATTACTTTCAAAGGATAAGTTAACATATCTTACTAAAAGTTACTTGATAAGGTACACCTAGAACTCACTCAGCGAAGCTGAATTTTTATGCATATTAGCTGACATGTGAGCTGTCGGACTTGAGTGGATGTAAGCATGGATCTAGAGCTTCTTGGAAATCGAAGACTGGAATCCCTGACTCAGAAGATTGTTAGACAAACTCTTAAAGATTATTTGATATTTAATGACAATGTTAATATCTTATTTGAATTGTGTTGTGATGGATTAAAACTTGATGTACTTTTCTGATGCATATGTTTATCTAAATGAAAGTTTTAAGTCCTTGTTTTTGTTGATACACTATTTTCCTAGTTTATGTACTTCAATGTAAATGTCTTTCATTTCTTACACATATGTAATGCAAGTGATTAATGAATATGATATGTGTTTTGATGTTTATGTGTCTTTGATTATATCATATTCTTATTGTATTTAGTATTACTCATAAGTATGAACATTACATATAGGTTTGAGGTTGCTATACATAGTTCTAAGTTAATAATGACACAGAAATGTGTTCAACTTAGTCGGGTGGTTATTCATGCTAATCGACCATACTTATGGACCACACGCACGAATGAACCATACTTATGGACTAGTCGCATGACTAAACCAGGTGACTGGATCAGTCGTATGACTGAGACATAAGATTGACTCAGTCGCACGACTGAACCTTCAGTTGTGCATATGAGTCAAAAGCATGAAGCAGTCGCATGACTGAACCATGCTAATGGCTCAGTCATTCGACTGAATACTGAAAACCTATAAATACCACATAATTCATGGAAAAACAAAACACTTCGAATACCATCATACCCTAGCCGTCCAGAGCGTCCCAGCTCCTCCATCCAACTTCATAGTTCGTTCCTGATCGATTCCGACTCGTTCTTAACGTTTGTTTAATTGTTAGATCGATCAGGTTATCATTCTCACTGATTGGATCACCAATCAAATAGAATTCCACGCTATTTGATCTGGTCTCATGCAGAATCAGTAAGTACTCCATACGAAAACGGTCCTAACAAGTGGTATCAGAGCTTTGGCTCGTGATTTTGCATGGATTCGATTAGTTTTGGTGTTAAAATTAACGTTTTTAATCAAAAGATTCACTTTTTTGCTTCAAAACGTGTTTTTGACGAGTGCATGAGTTAAAGTTTCGACTTTTCATCATACGGCAGATTAGGGTTCCCGAAAAATTCGTATTTTGTGTCAAAGTGTTCAAAATTCAACTTTTTTCAAACACAACAGCCTCAGTCGCACGATTGGATCAATTGTACGACTGAATCCCATTTGTGTATTCCAATCGCACGACTGGACTCACTCGCATCATTCATTCGCACGGTTAAGCTATTCCAGTCGGTTGACCTCAATCGTCATCTTCATTCGCACGACTGAATCCAATCGCACGATTGAATTCATTCGCATCCTTCAATCGTACGATTGACCCAGTCGCCTTGCTCAATCGCACGATTGAATCTATATTGTCTTAAGTTTGTCAAGCTTTAAGCCATGGAAGACTAGTTTACTGCGTTCACTATCGGCAAAGACTCGCGCATCCAGAATCTTCTTCTTCTGGAAAATGAGATTGGGAATCACAACAAACCGCCGAAGTTGTTGACGTTGGATGAGTACCCATAGTGGAAGCAGCGGTTTGAGATATACTTGAATGGTGTAGACCCTAATCTACGGACATCTATTGAGACTGGTTATATTGTACCAGTCAGTGCAAATGGGGTGAAGTTGACTCTGGGGGGAATGAACGAAGCTCAGAAGGTTCTTCATAACGCTGAAAAGAAAGCGTATGCACTGTTGACTCAGTCGATATCTAAGGATATATTCCATCAATTCTCGGAGAACAAGCAGTCGAAGAAGTTATGGGAAGTGTTAGAAAAGAGATACGATGGTAATGCCACCTTGAAGGCACTGAAGGCTAAAGCTCTCAAAAAGGAATTTGATAATTTCTCTCCAATAGGGAACGAGAGCTTAGATGACATCATTGATCGATTTTATCATTTGATAAGTGAGCTGCATACTCATGGTGTGACTACATCTATAGAAGACAAAGTTTCAAGTTTTGCTGATGGTCTGCCGGACAAATGGAATCCATTTGTGTCTAATCTGAGACAGAATGACACTCTTTCAACTTTAGACATAAATGATTTCATCTTGAAGTTAAGAGAGGAGGAACTACGATTGAAATATAAGTCTAAGAAAGGATCCTACGCACAGAATCCTTCACTGTACAATTCTGTTCCTACTCCGGCCTTATCAGGCGCACTGCTACAAACAACGTTTGTGTCAAATTCATTTGCTCCTTCCCAAAGCATTTCCTCGGGAAGCGAAGCGTCAGGTTCATCTGGAACCCAATACATTGTTCCTGATTGCAACCCAACTAAGCTGAAAACCAAGAATCTCGGAAATGTCACTGTAGAAGTTGCCAAAGAGCACATGGATCTTCTGGCTGCAGTGGTTCATTCTTATGATGGGTTAGTCGCTGGTAAGATTGGAAATTGTCATCTCGCTGACGAGGACTACGAGCAGGTGGATGAGACTGAGTTGGAGCGTATGGATATAATGTGGGCTTTGGCTAGTGCTGTCAGGAGGGCCAAAACGTTTGTTAAGAAGACGAGGCAGAACTTGGTTGCTACTAAAGACACTACGTTTGGGTGTGATAAAACCAAGGTCACATGCTTCAACTATGGATAAAAGGGGCATTTCAAATGTGAATGAGTAAAGCTGAAGAAGGTTGGTAACAGTAACCCTTTTTCTTCAACCAACCATCAAGACAAAGAGAAGATTGGGGCATCATCAGGTAAATAGTCAAAAGATATGGTCGCTCAGGGCGATGAAGGACAAGACTGGTCCTTCCGATTTGTATCTGAGGGAGAATCAAATATCGCATTAGTTGATGATTTGGATGATGGATCTGCGAGTGAGGGAGACATCATAGCTGAGCATGCACGTTCAGAGATTGAAGAAGCTATGGATGTTGTAGATCATCTTGTTGAAGGAGAATTGAGTGCTGCAAACTCAGAATCTCCAGTTATCGAAGAGTCTGAATCTGCAATTGTGGTTGATTCGTCTAGTTCTGCACAGGTAGACTCTAAAGACGAATTGTTTGATAAACATGCTTGTGATGAATATGATAAATTTAGAGAAAGCATTGACTTAAAATTTGCTAAGTTATTAGAACACAATGATAATCTGGTAAATGATTTAAAACTCTGCACTAAAGCAAACCGTGTTTTAAAACAAAATGAGTGCAGTTTTAAAGAAAAGATAGAACTGCTAGGGAAACAACTAAGGGAAGCCGAGGTTGTTGCCCTAAATCAATCAAATAGAATTCCACGCTATTTGATTTGGTCTCATGCAGAATCAGTTAGTACTTTATACGAAAACGGTCCTAACAAGTGGTATCAAAATTGCATAGTTTAGCTAGTTCCTCTCACATAGTTCAGAACTTAGTGAAAGAACGTAACGGTGGGGAAGGTCTGGGATATAAAGTAGTGCCGCCTTCACATGCGATCCTTTTAAATACTAAATGTAGACCAATAATAATAACCCAGTTAAGGATCATGTGGTGACTACTCCTCTGGTCAGTGATCCAGAGTCCACAGGTAAACCTGTGCAGTCTGTCACTGAACAAAAGGCTACTACTTAGGGATTGAAAGATAAGGTGCTTATAGAGGATTTATACGTTAAAGTTGAAAAGGATAATGTTGGGTCGGGTTCACAACATCTACTTCAGAACCTAAAAATTCTAAACCAACAAACCCTAAATGTGTTAATCATCAAAATCCTAATAAAATGAAAGAAAAAGGTGTTCAAATGTCATAACAATTAAGTTTGTTAAGGAAGGTGAAGCATCTAAGAAGGACGAGAAACAGACCAGCTCCCGACTATACTCAACCCCTCACGGAAGTTCTCCGCAACCTGTCGAAGGGACATCCTGCTACAGTTGTGGAAAACGAGGACATATTTCTCCAAATTGTCCTCATTATCAGACACCTAAAAGAAAATTTGAACTTTTTGATGAAACAAAAATATTTTTCAAAAATAGATCTAATACTCCTCCAAGATACCAAAGGCAACACAGACAAGCTCAAAGCGAAGCTGTGTTACCTAAGGTTAAACCTAGGTATTAGTGAACCAAAAGTTCAAACCATAAGCCAGTCATCTATTTACCATAAACAGGCCTTGCAAAAAACTGGTTTATGGAAAGAAAAATCAAGTAATGTGTCTGATAGTGAGTACAAGAAGAAGAAAGATGTGTCCTGGTCCTCCGAAGGTCAGTGGGTTGAGTTCATGATATGCGATATCTCTGGGAAACCCAAGCCAGTAAAGCTTGGGTCCCCAACCTGAACTAATCATTTCCATTCTTTATGCAGGTTTTCTGCTACAGCGCTATCACTAATACCTGGATTATTGATATTAGGGCTTCCAGGCACATGACCGAGAATTCGTCCATCCTTTTCAACATCAAGCAAATTAAAGGGGGACATGTATCTTTCACAGGAAACAAATGAGGATATATCACCGCTCAAGGCAAAGTGGGAAATGAGAAGGTAAAGTTCGATAAGGTAAACTACGTTTAGCAATTACAAAACAACTTGCTTTCTGTTTCCAAATTTGTGGTAAGGGCTTAAGGTCGTGTTTGACAACAAGAAGTGTTACATACTTAAGAAGGAGTATGTTATCCAGGAGGAGCAGATCTAATGTCGGCCTCAAGATATAACGACCTGTATGTCCTGGACCTCTCGAAAGCCTCCACAACTGAGTCTACTGCTCAGTGTTTCTTATCAAAGCAACCGAGAGGGATTCAGTTTCCTGGCATAGCAGAATGGGACACATCAATCCCAGGAAGATAAATCATCTGGTACATAATGATCTGGTGGATGGAGTTACTGTCAAGAACTTCCAGCTCCTAGATTTTTGCGTAGCAGGCAAGAAAGGGAAATAGACAAAGAAGTTTCATAAATCAAAGAAAGTTCATTCTATCACAATTCCTCTTGAGCTTCTACAGATGGATCTGTTTGGACCTGTCAGCACAAAGAGCATTGCTGGAGATTGGTAACTCTTTATGGTGACTGATGATTACTGAAGATTCTCTTAGGTGATGTTTCTGAAAGCAAAGTACAGAGATATTTGAATCATTCAAACATCTAGTTACAACATTGGAGTCACTTTACAAGCTGAAAGTGAGGAAAATACGTTCAGATAATGGGACAGAATTCAAGAATCAGTGGATGGAGGCATTCTGTCGAGAGAAATGGATTGTTCATCAATTCTCTTCTGCTTACACTCCACAGATGAATGGAGTTGCTGAACGCAAGAATCGAAGCTTGATAGAAATAACAAGGACAATGCTAGCTGACTCAAAACTTCCGGTTGAATTCTGGAACAAGGAAATGGCTAATGCGTGCTATACTCTTAATCGAGTCTTAGTGGTCAAACGTCATGGAAAAACTTGTTATGAGTTGCTCCAGCAACGTAAACCCAATTTGGAGTATCTAGAACCATTTGGAGCCCCCTGCATGTTGTTAAAGAAAAATCAGACTTGGAAGTTCTGTGTGAAGGCAGAAGAAGGTATCTTTCTTGGCTACAGTATACCAGACAAAAGGGTTTATAATAACTCAACTGGTCCGGTAGAAGTGTGGTGCAATATTGATATCCAAGATACACCACCCCCTGCTGGAAAAGGACCTTCCTTCTTCTTTGACTATGATGGATTTTTTAAAACCTTTAATCTACCCTCTTCCCATTCTAATAACGAGGTGGCCGCTCAAATGATGTACGATGTGCTGAATACTCCTACTCAAGACTCGACATCCTTGACTCCATTAGAAGGAACTTCTAGCCCTTTAGGGGAGATCTAGAAACAAGCGATCCCTCTTTGATGATGAAGAAGCTGTAAATGAGAATGTAAACCATGAGGAATAGGTCCCCACTGTTGAGAGAACACCTACAGCTGATTATGAAGTGATTGGAACTTCTGAACCTAGTCATTCAACAGCCACAGAAATTGAACTTGTGATTCAAAACCTGGATGATGAAGTAGCAGTTTCCACAACTCCCGGAACTAGGATTAATATGAATCATCCCCTGGATAACATTATCGGGGACCTTCTCTCGGGAGTTCAGACAAGAAATCAGCTTTACTCAGCTGACTATGTTGCGGTCATGGAAAAGGGATACATACATGATTGGCCATAATCGATGTTTTGTGTCTCAAGTTGAGCCCAAGTATGTAAGCGAGGCCTTAAAGGATGAGGCGTGGGTAAGTGCCATGCAAGAACTCTTACTGTTTAAGAAGTTAGGTGTATGGACGGTTGTGGACAAACCAAAAGGTGCAAAGGTGATTGGCACTAAGTGGGTTCTTTGGTGTAAGAAGGATGACCAAAGAGTCATCATCAGGATCAAGGCTACGCTAGTTGTTCAAGGGTTCAGGCAAGTTGAAGGAGTTGACTAAAATGAAGTGTTTGCACCAGTGGCCAAGATGGAAGCAATTAGAATCTTCCTAGCCTATGCATCCTTTATGAAGATCAAAGTATATCAATTGGATGTGAAAAGTGCATTTCTTCATGGTGAGATCCGTGAAACAGTTTACGTCAGTCAACCCGAAGGATTCGAGGATCCTTATTATCGGGATGGAGTTTATAAACCAGATAATGCTTTATACGGGCTCCATCAAGCCCCTCGAGCCTAGTATGAGAAACTCTACACTCATCTGCTGAAACATGGCTTTCACAGAGGTATAATTGACTGCACGTTGTTCATAAAGGAAAAGATGGTGATTTAATAATGGTGCAGATATACATGGATGACATAATATTCGGTTCCAAAAATGAAGAATTATGTAAAGAGTTCGAATCGATGATGAAAGCTGAGTTTGAAACTCATGGGGGGTGATGAAGTTCTTTCTTGGTTTACAGGTAGATCAGACTCCAATAGAATCTTCCTGCATTAGACCAAATATGTTAGAGATATCCTTAGTCGGTTCGACATGGAGAATGCAACGATTGCTGGTACTTCACTTGCCACGAACCATGATGTGGCACCCGGCGAAAATGGTGATCAGGTAGATGCCACTATGTACCGAGGAATGATCGGATCTTTGATGTACCTCACAGCTTCTCGTCCTGATATTATGTACGCCATGTGTCTCTAATCCAGATATCAGGCAAAACCACAAGTAAATCATCTGATTGGGGTAAAAAGGATCTTTTGTTATT
Source organism: Flaveria linearis (assembly GCA_024085815.1). Lineage (NCBI taxonomy): Eukaryota > Viridiplantae > Streptophyta > Magnoliopsida > Asterales > Asteraceae > Flaveria > Flaveria linearis. The sequence goes on from CM044018.1 coordinate 10,998,281, forward strand.
TGAAGGGTACTCCAACGCTTGGGTTGTGGTATCCTCATGATGATGACTTTGAGCTAATAGCGTATAGTGACTCAGATTATGGTGGTTGCAAGATGAATTACAAGTCAACATCTGTGGGATGTCAGTTCTTTGAAAGACGATTAATCACCTGGCAGTGTAAGAAGCAGACGTCTGTTGCTCTTTCAATATGTGAAGCTGAATACGTACGTTGCTGCGGCAAGTTGCAGTTCACAAATCATATGGATTCAACAGTAAATGCGAGACTACGGTTTGAAATTCTCTAACACCCCTATATTTGTTGATAATTCTGCTGCTATTGATGTCACTAAAAATCCGGTCTAACACCCCAAAACTAACACATCGGAATTAAATATCACTTTATACGTGACTGTTTTGAAAAACATTAATCGATGTTGTTAAAATTAACACGGATTTCCAATGCGTCGACCTCTACACAAAAGCTTTTGATAAACCTCGATTTCATTATCTATTAGAGGTTAATGGCGTTAAAAAGAAAGATGATGTGATTCCAGATGAATCAAGTTCATAGTCCATCTCTATGTTTTATTTTTTAAATTTATTTTTCTTTATTTTATTTTTTCTGTCTTTAAAATTTCAAAAACACAAAAAGATTTTCCGTTTTAGAATTTTAGGGGAGAATAGTTTTAGTTTCAGAAGTTAGTATTTAATTACTTAAAAACGGGGGGCGGGCAGATAAGCTGAAAAGCAAAGACATCAAATCTGTGAAATTGATTCAATATTAAGGAAAATGATAGTACACAGGGATCTAATTGTTTGGGACATCAAAAGGATTTAAATGTTTTACAATTTTATATTGAAAATTACAGAAAATTATAAGTCTGAGAAGTCAAATCCAAATAAGTTGAGAAATGATAGTGAGCTGGTCAATTACTATGGTTACATAAAGAAGTAGATCTAGGGGTTGCTAGTCCATAAATATTATGTGTCGGTAGATTCAACACAATAGACTAGTAGATTTCATTGGTGAACGAATTAACACTAAATCATTCAACAGGCTGTGGGTTTCCATCTCATCCCTAGTTAACACAATCAACTTATTTCCAATAAGGGGTGAAGAGCAAAATGAATGCCACGAATGTGTGCGGATGACCATAAAAACGAGCAGAGCGCATGGAAAAAATGAAATGCAATCAAGCTAACGACAAATGTTGTTGGTGCGTTATATGGTAAATAAAATTGCTCTAACAAGAAGATAGGTTGTGTGCTTCTCTGCTATGCGATGGCACTGACCTGAGGATAAGCACAACCTAAATATTCTAGAATTCATTATTGTTTATGTCTATCTGTTGTGCGATGGCACTGACCTGAGGCTTGGCATCTCTTTGAAAGCTCTTAGAATAGTTTCTTCTTGTCCAAAAACCCGTAGACCGCTCAAAAATATCCTGAAGAAAATAGATTACCATATAAGTGTGGGATCCACAAATGCTTGTTGAAATAATAAACCTAAATAATCACCAATGTGTGTCAAAAATCTGTGTATGGATTTAGGTGGATAAATATACAGTCACTCATCGTGGCTGCATTCCCCGATGGTCAAAACAATATGGGCTACATAACAGCTCTAGCATAATTTCCTGTTAGTGCTCCTGACTCTTAGATGTATAAGATTCTATGATGGGTAAGTATAACGTTCTCTGTTATCGAAATAAAATAACGGGTCCCCAATGATTATGTTTATGCCTGTATGATTCCATATGAATCTTTCTAGAAATGATGAAAAGCTTGAAGTTGCTCTGCTCAGGGGGAGAATCGCTTAAGTAATGTTAAAATGTTTTCAATCCACCTCGAATGAAAAAAATACAAAAATATGTCTTAATTCAGTTTGTTTACAGTTTTTCTTGGTTTTAGTTATGTTTGTATTGAGTCGATGTCGGACTATGTAACAAGATGAAATCTGTGAATGTCACAAATTGAACCGAACATTATCTGATAAAAGCATGTTTCTGAACTGTAAAAGGTCACGTCTGAGGTGATCACAAGGTTTTCATGTAAAAGGATCACGTCTGAGGTGATCAAAAGTTTTCAGTTAAAAGGATAATGTCTGAGATGATCAGTGGTCAAAATGTAATATATCAATGATGAGTATGTGAATAAATGGAACAATCCAAGTCACACTCACCAGAATGACCCAATCGGACGATTGGATCATAAGTATTAGCCAATCGCACGAATGGACCATATGTATGACCCAGTCACACGATTGGATCACAAGTATGGCTCAATCGCATGACTGAACCATGAGGATGGCCTAGTCGTATGATTGGAAAGAATGAATCAATCGTACGATTGGAAAAGGGAGTGTGAGTCAGTCGTACGATTGAACCTCAGTCGCACGTATGAACCATTCGAATGGGTACAGTCGCACGACTAAAACTCAAATTAGTATAAAAGAGAGGTTCAGTCGGTCATAGCCCTACACTTGATTTCAAATTCTCCAAAAATACCGAATACCTAAAGACACACTGTTCAAATTTTTCCCTGTGATTTCCATCAATTTCTCCATACTAACCGATTGATATTCATCTACAGGTATTGTGTGAGAGAAATCATGACACATGCGAACGTAAATAAAACAAACCTGTCCGAGCGATTTAAGACTCAAACCGAAACAAATAACTCAAAATTGGACATTTAAATGGACTTAAATGTAAACTTAAAAGATAACAGGTGTTACAACATGCCTTGGCGCATCTAATGAATCTAATACATGCGAATAGACATGCTGATGACTTCATTCGCACGATTGATCTAGACGCATGATTCAATTGCACGATTGAATCAATCGGTGACTCAGTCGCATGACTGACTCAACCGCATGTCATGGCACACGACTAATCTCAGTCGGGGGCTCAATCGTATGACTGAGTTCAGTCGTATGGTTCAATCGTACGATTGAACCAGTTTGATATGATCTGCTCAAGTTCTAATATTCTTTCTTTTGAACGGATCTAACATGTGTGTTGCGTGTATTGCTGTAAAATGGCTGATAGATGGACGATGAGCACTAAGCACAACATCTGTGCTTATCTCAACACCACGTCTCGAAATGCATCAGATTTTTTCGGGATTATTGACTTCCTATGTCGATCGAGGATACATCACGCCATATCTACTCCCTGCACACCCTACCGCTGACTACAGCATGCATTCTGGGAGAATGCTATTGTAGACCGATCGGTTGAGCCGTTTCGTATCCTAGCTCTATCTTTGGAGAAGATATTGACATAGGGGAGGATGACTTGAGGTGAGTCTTGGATCTGGGAGACGACTAGGACTATCCCACCAAGCTGCATGCAATGACTGTGAGGGGATGCTTTTTGAGGATCAAGTACGCTGACGAAATCAATGCCGGCGCGCTCAACAAGAGTAACATGTGCCCATCGTTCAAGTATTTGGCACATGTGATCCTCAAGTGCATAGCCTCCCGATGCGGTGGTTTTGATGAGATGAGCGACCAAATCCAGAACGCGTGTCTCGTTGGTGCTCAACCACCCGTTTGGTTTCTCTCGGATGTTCTTCAACTGCATGAGGGAGAACATCGAGGCTAAGGGGAAGGAGGGATTTTGCATGTACCCCAGGTTTCTACAGCTGATCATTGACGAGAAGCTACCTTACCTGCCCAAGCTGAAAGATGATGAGGTGTTTTTGGAGGTTATGGATGACACCACTTTAGCCAGGATGAAGGTGTACCGAGGTAAGTAAGTGAAGCCCCTGGTTAGGAGGTTATTTGGTCATCTGACCAACATCGACTATGTCGCGCCAGCCAGAAAGAAGTGGCACCATGACGACAGCGACTCCGATGTTGAGCCTATCATGATTCCTAATGATGACGATGATGATGATGACGAAGATCATGGTCAAGGTGGTGGAGATGAGGGCTCTACTCACTCAAGAGCCACTGACACGTCTGCTATTCCTCCACCACCTCAGCAGAGTGGCTCTTCAGCCCCTTGTGGATCCGAGCAAGCTGCCATCCACCAGGACTTTTGATAGATGACGATGATGAGTCTGATGATGAGCCTCTACCACGAGAGTTAGTAGTAGGGTTGTCGCTACAGAGAAAGGGAAAGAGGCGGTTAGTGGACGTCGAACTGGTGCTGAGGGTGTTGACACTGATGTTATAGATCCAACATACACACCCGACCAGCCTTCAGCCCAGGGGGAGCCTCGACTGCTAAGGGGTCTAGGAAGAAAAGGATGGCCCAACCCTACGGCAAGAAGGGTAAGAGGCAGGGGATTATTCTGATTAGATCATCCACCACCACAACCACTACTACTACCACTGCCACTACCTCTTCCACTACCACCACTTCCATCCCAGCCACCACCACTACAATACCATCCACCATTCATATACCCACATCTTCCTCACCCACCATACCTAAAACTTTCCCTCCACAATCCATTCCCATTCCTACTCCCATCTACACCACATCCACTACTACATCTCATATTCCCTAAGCAGGAACATCCACCCAGATCCCACCTCCACAGGGCACTACTCTACCCACGGTTGGGTTAGAGGAATAGTTGGTGAGCCTAAAGAGACTAGTACTTAAGCTGTTGGCAACAGATGATATCAGGGCCAACCAGCTGAACCAACTGCTGGCGGTCAATGCAGCACAGGGCAAGTAGATTGCACAGCTTACTGAGAAGAACGAAGCTCATGAGAGAGATTTAGTTCAAGCTCACAATGACCTGCAAGCTCAAAATGAGCTAGTGCTGACATCCGCCAAAAGGATTGAGGAGTTGGAGAAAAAGAACAAGAAGATCATGTTAAGGCTGAAGGGAACGAAGGGTGAGCCTCTGAAGATTAAGGGAGATGGAGATGATGATGGTGATGATGATGATGATTCAAGTGATGATGAATCAAAAGAAGATGATGAGGAGGAGGAGGAAGCCAAAGAGAGTGGAAAAGGGAAAAAGGGATGATGATGATGAGGAGGATGATCCAGCAGGTGATGCAACTGCATCAGCCTCGACTCAATCAACAAGGGAGAGGTGCACTAAAAGGAGTCAAGATCAAGGAACCTCATCCTCGGCTCCTCAAGCTGAAGAGTCACAAGATCAAGACAAAAGTAATGATTAAGATGTTTATGTATTTGAAACTTTTTGTACTTGAATTATGTATTACATTAATGTGATTAATGATAATTTATGTTTAATGTCTTGATTAATGATTAATGTGTGCATTGTTGATTGTTTAATCGAATAGATCAAACTCAACAGACCGATGATTATGATGTCGCTCCCCTTCAGCAAATCAAGAATCAACTCACTATGATTCTTGATTTGCAAGGATTATGAGACGATCTGTGAGTTACACTCTAGAGGAAGGAGAGATTATCCACGACCTGATAGACGAGCAGCTCGCTGATATGTTTCGATTGAATCCTGATGAGCTTGTCAAAGATGCTCTGGAAGTCGATGTTGTGAGTGATGAGGAGCTACAAGGAGTGGATGAAACTGAGATAGAGGATGTCACATCAGATCATTATCCTCAGTACACTGACCATGATGGCGATGTTATCCTGATTTGGGTGAAACATTTGGCAGTGGTACATTTGACAAACTGGAAGAGAAAGCTACAGAGAAAAAGAGACTGAATGTAAAGCCCAAGCTACAGATGTTGATGTTGATCTAAAGAATGCTGAATGGGCTGCATGTTTGACAGTGATGAAAGCTCAATGTGAACCTCCAAAGCTAAATGCCTACACCAAATTGTACAGAGTTAAGAGACATCATAAGGTGCCAGGAAAGATTATTAGTTGGGCTTATTTTGAGGATTTGGATGTGTATGCAGTGAAACGGGTGAAAGGGATTAAGTACTTCAGATATCCACATGATCTGAAGAGTCTCCCTGGTTTTGAGTTAAATAGATTGGCTTGTTTAGATCTATTGTATGCCAACCCAAGGAAGATATCAGGATGGATTGAGATGGCGTTGAAGAAAGAATACCATACCAGATGGGCAAACTTCAGACCTCAGTAACCTAAGATGTTTATTCATAAGACTGAAGTTGACCCTATCACTGGAAGGCCTAAGGTTGTGTTGAAGTGGAGTCCCCCGCGCACGATGTCTAAGATCCCTTTATGGGAGATGCCTCAGGACTTCACTCCACATTTCAAATGGTGGTATTATGATTGGAGGATGGGGGAAGCGGTCATAGTTTTGAACAGAGAATGAAAAATAAAGAATATCAGGGTATTTGACCCAATGTGGCTCACTAACTTGTTAGTTGATGATGTTTATACATTATACAAGTGGCCACTGTTCTATGACATGCAAGATATTGTACAAGCTCTCCAGTTCCAACACGTTATACGACTCTGCTTCGCTTTTGAGATTCACATGGGAGTCACTAAAGAGGAGAAGTAAAAAAATTTCAAGAACATGTGAAGAATGTTAGACAATAGGATAAACTAGGTCCAAGGGGGAGTTTGTTGATACAATATGTTCCTAGTTTATGTACTTCAATGTAAATGTCTTTCATTTCTTACACGTATGTAATGGAAGTGATTAATGAAATATGTATGTGTTTTTGACGTTTATGTGTCTTTGATTATATCATATTCTTATTGTATTTAGTATTACTCATATGTATGAACATTACATATAGGTTTGAGGTTGTTGTACATAGTTGATGGTGTGTGAAAGTATATATATTTTGATAAAGGATTTTCGCACCGATTCAGTTTTAAATGGTTGTTACTACTACTAACTACACACACAAAGGCAAGTGCACCTATCAGGAGGTAATATAGTGATGGTAAGAACCGAGTATCAATCCGTGGACACACTAAGCCTCCTCAACAACCTTTATGATTGACTATTAGATTTGATTTTTTTGTTTAGTAGAATGATAAGTTGCATTGATATAAATTAGGTTTTTTAGGGTTTTAAAAAAAGAAATAACAAATAAAGTAAAATAAGTTGAAACTTTGGATTTAAAATCAGGGATAAGGCTATCATCCTAATTTGATTACACTTATGTAACTGTGATGAGGTGACGGTGTGTTTAAAGATACTGAATAAGGTAATTATGTTAATGTTTATAAAGATGAGCTGGCGCGATTTCTCGTCTATCCGCTCCGTAGTGACTAGGACCACGTCAGGTTGAGATTTACTGCTTAGGTCAAAGTCCTAGTAATGTAGGTGAATCTTTTGTGTCCTTTTCGACATACGATTTCTGAAAACATAACTTACCGTAAGAAGAGAGTTGATCAAGTTCCTTTCCAACATGCCATTAATTTAGAAAACCATAACAATTACTGTAGATTTCTTGGACTAACAAAAGGGAACCCGTAAATGATCAGAAAGTTAAGGTGATATGATTTCTAATAACCATCTCCAGTTAATTAGCCATAGTTTTGTTATGAATAAAAGTTGATCATACGTTTTTCAACCGTGTATGACAATCACAATTACAAATCATAAGTTTATAACCCCCGTTCAAATGTAGGTGCTACCCATCAAAAGTTTTCCCAAGACCACTATAACATTAACACAATATAATCACACCTTAGTTTATCACAAATTACATAAGTTTCATCCAATTAGGATGATAATGAGAGTTTAGCTCATAATGAGCTTGAACATAACAACACACAACATAGAAGATAAATATGAATTCATAGGTGAAATGGAACAATCAAACCGGTGATCCACAATGGATGATGTTTAGACAATCCCGAGCTTCTTCCAACTGTTGTATGCACCTCCCGAGCCTCCAAATGGCCTTCAAGACTTGATTCTCGAGACAATTCTGCAGAGTATCACACCACCAAAATCTTTCCCAATGTTGAACTTAAGCCTCTATTTATAGGCTTCCCGGAGTGTTTAAGCACGACCCTGTGCCAAAAAGGCACGGCCCGTGTTAGTACAATGCTTACGAAGTTGGTCGGCTCGTACATGCAGGAGCTGTCGGGCATGACCCCGTGTTAAATGGGGCATGGCCCCGTGTTAAATGGGGTACGGCCCCGTGTTGGAGGTGGGGCACGGCCCCGTGCCTTATGGGGCATGGCCCCGTGTTCACTTTTAGGGGACAGTACTTTTGACCTGTCAGATGTCCAAACATGGGGGTGTGCCAAATTAGCACGGGGGTGTGTTTCAGGCAAGGCATGGGGCGTGCTTAATAAGGCACGGCCCCATGCTTGGAATAGAAAGCTTGGATTTCTGCAATTTCTTGTCAAATATGCTTCTTTTCTCCATCTTGCCCTTTACAACACCTGAAAACACATTAAACGATTTTAAGTTCATAATCATCATTTTATGAAGATATTAATGAACAATTGATGTGCTTTTTATAGCATTTTATGTATAATTTGGAGCACATCAAATATCCCCACACTTGAACTTTGCTTGTCCTCAAGCAAAAATAACTTAAAATGACAATCCCGCCAAAAACCAAATAAATCAAAAGATAAATATGTCTTTCGGGAAATATGCAAGTAAAATTATTTCATCCAAATGTAAACATTTTAAGCATGTATAGAATGATATCCTAGCAAGCAATGGAGTTGTTTAGTAAAGATTATAATCATGTAAAATCCACACTTCTTACAAGATGCACTCACACTCGGCTAAATATATGGAGTCATAATTAGGGTTAAGAATGACTAGTACGCTCAATTGCCTAGTATGAATACGTATGAAATTATATGCTGTTAAGGGATCAAATCTCCACCTATTTAGATATTTACTTGCATAAATCATTAGGTCTTTGATGGGTTGTAACTTGGCTCGGGCTTGGGTATGGAATATTTGGAAGAAGTGGCTAAATGCTAAAGACGACGGTCTTGGCTTATTTTTCTAACATAAACTACAAGAAAAGCAGTAAAGGCTCCCTATACAATACTTCAAGCTAGAACGGGTATGCTAACTTGAGGACTCGTTTAAGGTCAGATTGTCAAGACTGTATTTTGCTTTCAAGAACCTCACTTCGTCCTTCACCCGAAGATACACAAAACTTTCCTTTCATAAGGATCATTCGGCTTGAAGCCTAATAGCACCTAATCGGATCAGTTCTGTGTATTCGTATTGAGATTCGGTTTAGTTCTTTTTGCATTTTCCATTGTGGGACCAATTTCCACAGTTCGGACATCTTTCGTATCTTTTTGCCCGACTCTTTATAGCGCTTTTTGAAATTCCACAAAATGGCGGAACTTGTTCCTTTTTTCGCCATTTCATTCTTGCGTCGAACGTGAGTTTGAAAATTTATTCACGGATTTCCGGGGAAGTCCCGGTTTTGCGTGATGAAGGCAACACAGCAAATTAAAATCAAAAGATGCATTCCAGTTCTTTTAGGTCTGCGGGTAAAAGACCTAATTTCTCTTTTCCTCTTTTTTTAAGCCAAAACGTGTCTTTAATGAAAAACGGGTTTTGTTGAAGGCTTTTTGGTTAAGTGACTTGGTGGCTCGGGTGATCAAAATAAAACGTTTAAGCTCAACGGGGCTAACTAGGGTTGATGTTCGGGTAAGGAAAGTTATAAGAAAATGGTTGGGGCTTGAATGGTAAATGTTTCCTAATGCCTAACTCATTTTTATGCATTAAGGTCTTGAAATGTATACCCAAAGCAAGTTCTAATCACACGTATCATAAGGCACCTTCAATTGAATCCCGAATGAAAGTAAGTTGCAAAGGATTGCAAAAGCTGTTTAAGGCTCAAAATAACTCACGAACGAATGGAATTGGTGAAAGTGTTTCATTTACATGATTGAATTTTTTACTGATTATTGCTTTTAAGGATATCACAAAAAAGACATTTTCAATTTTGTATTTGGATTTCTTTTATTTGCTTATTTATTTCCCCAAAACGTATATTTATAATTTGGTTTATCAAAATTGTTTAAATTTTTGGTTTCATGTCACAAAAATTAATGGTTAAGTGATTTTAAAATTTTCAAATTGGACCTATTTATAGCAAAGTATCATATGTGTATCTCAATTAATCTCATCCCCACACTTAAAATTCACATTGTCCACAATGTGATCAATAATATAAAACAAGGAATGGTAACGAGATACACCCCTAAAAAAATGATGAAGTCGACTCATGCCTTAAATTGTGAGACTCGTCGGATCACCTGAAATATCATCCAATTATTGAAAGCATTAAAAACTTAAACACACAAAATATAAAAATGACATGAATTAAAGGATAGATTGGCACAAAACAATTGTGCTCGGACCCTGAAAGTGATACGGCTTTTCAAGGGGTTCGTGGCGGGATATCCCCCCACTCATGATACATTCGGTTTCTGATGTACGTGACATCATTGCGCAGGTCATCCACTCTGGAGTTCAGATTTTTGACGCGGTTCAAGGCTTGTTGCGCGTATTCGAACGATCTCCTTTCGTGGTTGCTGGTGGTTTGGATTGCTTCATAAAGGTCTAACATGGTCGGAATTCTCCGGCGCGTGAGCTGGAAGCCCCGGCTTCTTCATGATGTGTCGGCATATCAAAGTCCATGATAATCTCCTCGGGATCTGCTGGATCCCAGATTTTTCCCTTCCTATCCATAAACCTCGGCTGTCCATTTGGTAGGGTTGTTATCATGTACATGCTCGTGCAGATGCTTAAGTCCAACAATCCTGGCATTACTCCCTCGGTTCCCTCCGTGTTACACCATAGCTCTCGTACAGGTTCAGAATCCAGCTTCCTCCAAACATGGGTGTTAGAGCACCTGCAGTTGCGTTCCTGGTAAACAGATTACAAAACAAATACCCAATGTTGCATGGCAATTGATTTGTCATACAATACAAAATAAACAAGTCTCTCAGGCTAACAACCACCACGATTGAATGGCTAAGCAACCAATGAATGTAACGCAGTAACAGGTCTCGAATCTGACTGCTTTTGGTTTTACTCGAGTTGAACACCCCGGTTCCAATTCTTTCCCAAAATGCTTTTCTCATGGCACCACTTTCCGCGTCCCTACTCTCCTCGTCTGGAAATGTATGGTAAGATGGCATTCTTGATATTGCTTCCTCCTACATTTCCTGTTCTGTATATACTCCCAGATAAACACCAAACAAAGCGATAGATGTTTTTCGCCATTGCCCACCTAGTCTGAATGTAACTGCTTCATCATCCCAAGGTCGGAGTCTTTCATGCTAAATCTGAAAGATGCTAAAAATTCAAGAGTCAGTTCATAAACAGAAGGTCTGTTTTGTGAAAACAACCGCTTCCACTGAACACTCAATAATTGTTATATCTTTCGAGCTGTCCGACAGCTGCCAAGGTTTCCTCATCTGCTTGCAAATATGACCTTTCAGCCCTTTGCAAGAGTCTTTGCAACCGGTCACGACACCATCTTTCACGGTTTCCTTCAAAGTGCAAATATGGGTGGTTCATCATCCTGAAATTTTGACAAATAAGTTTACTATACAACACAAATTTCTGGAGCAGTTCTATGACATTGGTGAAGACCATGGGTTTCACAAGACATAACACCCAACATGGGTGTAACATCCTGTAAGGCCCCGTTCCCGGGCACCTCACAGTTGGTCATTCACAGCATAAAACATACATATTATAAATTTTTTTTTAAGCAGCGGAATTATTTTAACAAAACCATTCATTCATTATAAACACTGTTGTTAAGCAATACATTTTAGTTCCTGAGTCACAAAATGATTAGTCTAATGAATTACAAAACAACAGTATCTGTCAAAACATATTTTGGATGTCAGTCTTGTCTTGCCGAGTAGCCATCTCAGTGTGCCATCCTCAGCAACCTGTTACCTGCCAACTGGAAAATACATAAAAGTCAGCGTTGCTGAGTGAGTTCTAGTTTTGTAATTAAAATACTTTACTTACCTTTTCAAATCATGCTATACTTTTGTACATGCCCACACATTATACGTACACGTAGATAATATATTTATTATCTTTCATTTCATTCGTTAGCTTTCATTCATTCATCATAATTTAATATCATTCCTTTATCATCTAGATCCCGTCAGGCTTTACCCTCTTCGTGGCACACAGCCACGATTACTGAGGTCGAATGACAGGGATCCCATTCTGTACTTTATTATGATATTTCATTCGTGAGCATACATCCTTCATACTTACAAATAATAATTATTATTATCCTCATCATTCATTCATTTCATACTCTTTTCATTACTCTTTCGGTCTTTTCATGTTTTCTTACGAGTCTGTTGCGACAACAAGGCCGCTCACCTCAATATCGATCTTTTACGATTGTATGTTAGCCAAGTCTGTTGCAACACATAGTTGCTCACCTCAGTGGCAATCTCACGGATTGCCTGCTAACCGAGTCTGTTGTAACACAAAGTTGCTCCCCTCATTGTCAATCTCAAAGATTGACCCTGTGTGCATCCTCAGGGGTAGCTAACCCGCATCACAGTTGAGCTAACACCTGCCAGGGGTGTGCACCTCCATTCATTTGCTTGCAAGCCTTTCTTACATTCATTCATTCATTTATTAATGCATGCATTCGTTCGTCATGTTCCTCTTTCATTATTTCTCACTTTACGTTCCATTTCTCTTTATCATTAATATTTTACTTATTAATGATTATGCCCTTTATAAAATTTTAGTCATTCTTCATCATGCCAGTATATACTTAACAATATTAAATAATAATAATATTGTTAACAGAAATATAATACTGATAATAAAATCAGTAACAATAATTAAGGGTTAATCATTTATCATCATTACATGCATAAAACATCATCATTAATTAACCCTAGTCATTAATCATGCGAAACCCTATTGCACAAACTCCAAGAAAATTCTGTTAAAAATTCTAAGTGTTTGGGCGTAAGAGCCCTGTTCAGGCGTTTCACCACTGTCGGACTTACCAGCTTACACTTAGAAAAATTTTCAACTCTGGGCGTATAAGCACTATTGGACGTATGAGCCCTGTTGAACGTTTGAGCCCTGTTGGACTTCTCACATTACACTTAGAAAATTTTCCTGGTCATACGACCATGGTTCAGACTTTTCACCTCCCATACTTAGTAAATTTTCAGACTCATGAGCACTGTTGGACTCATGAGTACTGTGGGACTCATGACCCCCATGCTTGGTAATTTTCTAGACTTATGAGTCTGGGCGTATTAGGACTGTTGGACATATTACATTCTTGGACTTATGACCCTACTTAGAATATTTCTAAGGCAAATCCCTGGACGTATAAGCACCATTTAGACTTACTATCTTGTACTTAGTTTTCTAAGTCCAAATTTCAGACATATGACCACTATTTGGACTCATTAGACGTATTAACATCCTGTTTATAGTTCTAAGTCATTTTCCAGTTTCCAAACATCATAATACCTATTTCTAAGCATATACATACGATTTCAGGCATAAACTTAACACAAACATAGCCATACGTTCACCCTAAAACATACTCTATAATCATACACATGTACATAACATACGGGTTTCATACACAAATCCATAAAAATATACATACATGTATTTTTCAGCCCCAAAGTCGTTTAAAACAGGTAAAAAATAGGGGTCTAGAAACTCACCTTTGTTGTTCTTCACTTTCACACTCTTCACCCGAGCTTCTTCAACCAATTCCAACACTTTGAAACCCTCTTAACACGCATTTGAACACATAGGAACACACATAAGCATTTAACCGAGGCTAATCTAGCCAAGAACAACTTAAAAACATTTAAACCTTACCTAAAAATCAAATTCTTCTTCTTGTTCTTCAAAAAAAACCCGAGAGTTTCTCTGCTTTCTCTCTCTAAATCCGAACAGAAAAGAGTGTGCAGTGGGTATGGGCAACCATATCGCCTTTTACACCAACTTTTCAAGATTTTATCATCTTTTACACTTTTAGTCCCTCAACTTTGGGGTTGACTTTCTTTTCCCCCTTTTTCTTCCTCGTTTATTCTTTTGTTTCTTTAAAAGAAATATACGGGTGTTACACATCCTGTATTTTTACGTTAATTAAAAGTTAACGTCATTCAAATTTGTAAGGTCCATTGTTGTCATTTATGAAACTCATGGGTGATTTATGTGTTAATGCCTTTAATTATTTAATGGTTACATTAAATCAAGTTTAAGATGTTAAATATAATGATGATAATAATAATAATAATAATAATAATAATAATAATAATAATAATAAATAATAATAATAATAAAAATAATAATAATAGTAATAATATAACAATAATAATAATATTCTTAACAAGTGTTAAGTTTAAAGTAAATAATAAAATATAAGTATTAAAACTTGTAATTATAAGTTGCTACATAACATGATAACATAAATAAATACAGGGACTAAAATGTAATTTATATAAAATCCAAAACCCAAACTTTGGTTGAAAATGAACAAAGATAAAATACAGGGACCATTGTGTAACTTTTATTTTAAAACCCAAACCAAACCCCCCCTCCCCCCCGTCTTTCCTGCCAGCCCTCCGGCCACCGCCGGAGCGGCTCCGGCCATCTCCCATACCGCAAAATTCGGTCGTTTTCCAGTCCAAAACCGTTCCAAACCTTGCTAGAACGAAGTTCGAACCTTAATCACACTTTAATTCGAGTTATAGCTGGTAACGGTTGTCGAATGAGCTTGGTAACAGCTCGACATCAATCCTTTAACCGTTTCGACAATTAAACTCCAATAATAATCAAATTAATCAAACGTAAACAATCATTTCTCTATCCTTAACCTATCCTCATTCACAATCCACTTGAAAACACACAAACATCAAAGATGATCCACACCTCTGTCGCGATCTACAACCAAGGTTCACCACCATTCGGATGTCCTAAAATGCAATTAAGTGAGGGCATAGAACCAAGGACTTCACCCAAAGCTTCACCCGAAGTTAATTTGATTAACGACAACAATTTCACATCAAACAAGATCAAGTTTCGGTCGCATCTCACCTTCATCTGTTCTTTGACATATACCATCAATTTCAAACGATTTTCGGGTAATTAAACACATCATCACCCTCGTTTTTACTTGGGGATCAAAAGCCCCAGATCAATTTCGTTTACATTGTTGATTTGATGCTCAATTGGGATCAAAACGAAACTAGGGTTCATGAAAATTTGGGGGATTTGTTTAGTTAATGGCTTTATGATTTTGTTTTGGATTTGTAGCAGTTCGGGCTACAGCCCAACTGGTAACTTGTGAAGACCATAAGCATGAGGTCCCGGGTTCGAACCGGGCCTCTGCCACTTGTTGTTTTTAATTGTTTTTCTTGCATTTTTTTATTTCAGAAAGTTATTATTATATTAATAAGTCTAATAAAAATTATTTTGTTAATAAAAATGTTTCAGAAATTATTAAATTAATTTTAAAAGTATTGAAACTTATGATTTTAAATTTAACTATTTTGTTTTAAGAGTTACAAGGGTTATAAAACATTATTAATTCTTTCATGTAATTTAAATACTAAAAAGGTTATATCATAATTATCTATAAACTTATTCTTTAACTTTTATATAAACTCTTGAAACTAATAAAACAATACAATTTTCTATTATCCTCCATTCTTGTTTTAAGTTTGGATATTATAAAAATCATTTAAAGGTTTAAAACTTTATAAAATGATTTAAACAATTATAAGTTACCTTACAAGTCATTTAAATAATTAATTATCTAAATAATTATGTTGATCAAGTTTAAATAATTAATTTTTAGATTAATTATTTCCTTTCACATTCTATACTCAACCATTACTTAATCAATTATTATTAATATTAAAGTAATACTTCTTGTTTATTTTCACTAATGGTTATTATTATTTCAATCTTAATTATTTAATAAATTTATCCGTCTTTATTGAAATGAAATATAATTGGTTATATTATTTTATTTACCCTAACTATCAAAGCCCCAAATTTCTATCGAAACCCTAGTTCGCATTAAAACATGAAACTTAAACTTGTAACTATACATTTTAGGTGCATTGTAAAGAACTACGTTGGAACCTTGCGTATCATATTTCTTATTAATCGCCAATTATATACTTGTCGATCAAGTGAGTATTTCTATACCCTTTTTCATATTTCACACTTTGTGGTGAAACATGTTACGTTATAATCATTGCACTTGTAAATTTTGAGTCTTGTAAACTTATGGCAATTTACTTGTGTGTTGTGGTTAGTTGAACCTTGTAGCTACCATTTAATGTCGAATATGTACAATCATTAACTATTTCTAGCCTGGCGACGTCATAGATCTATGGGCCTGACAAGCCTGCTTGGTTGATCCAAGTACACTTAGCTAATCATATATACTTTTAACGTTTGAGACTTGTAAAACTTTGTCAAGGTTTGATTATGCATCCTGTCTTACATCCCTAGTTACTTTGTTCACTAATTTACAACATGAATTGACATCTTTTATATATACTTATGTATTGAAACTATGGAAATCTAACCAACATTTTATGTTGATCTTTTATTTTTAACATGTTTCAGGAATAACCCAAGTATGCGTTCTACTCTTTGAAGCTTATCTCACTTAGGACTGGACTTAGAGAAATAAACAATAATCTTGTTACTTTCAACCTTGTATTCATGATGTATCTTTGTTTGAGCCTTTTTCTTGTATTATTACAATTGAATCTTGATTAATATAATTGGAACTTAAAATAGCGTTATGTGGCTGTGAACGATCTTAACTCTCACACTTCGACGTTTCTGCCGTCAAGGTTGGGTGTGACATATTGGTTTCAGAGCCCATAACTATAGGGATTTAGGTTATTAGAAATGGTGACCTAGACTATAGTTTATGCATGAACCTTATAGTATAATATATATATATATATATTCTTGTAGACACATATATGGTTTGCATGCTACATAATGCTATGTCTTCTTATGTGCAACTTGATGCCTTAGCATAGGAATTGCCTTATGTATGCTTAAACTTAGTTACTTGTCTCCCTAAATTTAACTTTGACTCTTTGACTCTCCTCGATAAATGAACTTTCTAAATTTATTCTCAGCGACATGTGGATCTACACTTATCATCTTGGGTTCAATTCCTTAGACTCTATGTCTAATCTATGAAAATCTCATCAAGGTTTTGATTCTATGAACCAAAGAAATTTGTGTGACACATAGACACCTGTATTCTGGATTTCCTGCAAAAGGCCTTCGGGCTAAGACAAGCATATCGTATAAATCTCATTGCGAGACCGGTTATGCTTACCTGGGGATTTCTGGAATGAGTGATAAACTATGGTCAATATACATAAATATCTAAGGCAAATGGGTCAACTTACCTTGACGTGTCAACGATTCCAAATGGTAACGTGTTACCAAATGGAACCATCCTCTTTGCATCTTGAAAATTCTTGATTCCTTGAACTGGTTTATCACCAAAGTTATATCTCCTCATTCTTATCATACATAATGTTCCTGTTGATATTGAACTCATCCTAAATTTCAACTCCTACGTTTAAACATCGTTACACGTTGGGCGTTCCGTGTAACTATCTCTATAACTTGACCAATGTGAACATGAACCTTAATATACCCAAGGATATTGGGAATCTAAACCGTATGGTCTTCGAAACTTTCAACTGTTACTTATGGTTCTCAAATCTTCCTTAGGATGTGTCCCATAACTAAGAACATGCAATGCTGTGGGTGGAATTTCTACATCTCGTGATACTTTGTCTAGGCAAAGTGTAAATAATGATCTGATTCGACTATCAAATCTGTTTATTTGACTTGAAACCCTTGAGGTGAGTGACCACCTATAAGTACACGTGTCTTCAATAAGGTTATGGTTGACCTCATATCTTGAGAAGTCCATGTATTTTCCTTTTGATTGTGAATCAAATGTTCACATCTCATTACGGTGTTGAATCATTCTTGTCCTTGATTTCATCTTCCCGATTTAAGCCATCCAAGATTTGAACACCACAACAAATTCTGTTGTCTCGAACTTTGATCTTAAGCTTGTAAGCATGATTTTCTCTTTTGTTATATTGATGTAACTTGAAATTTCCTGAATTTCTAATTGATATTCTTTTCTTTTCGCTGTTATGTCAAACTTCGTACCGATTACACTGTGGGGATGCAAGAGTTTGTAAGTCAAGCTATGACTAAGAACACTCGTAACTCCTAAATGATTCTAACTCATCAAAACAGGGGTGATTCCCTTACCTTGATGATTCTCTATTCGTTTCAATAAATGGTTTCCAATTATGTGTTTTATGAAATTTCATCCTCTGGATTAGGGTGATTTTCTTATCTTGAGGATTGACTTCAATTATTCTCATTGGAACTTGCATTTCACGAATGACATGATCTCACCAAAATAGGATTGAAACCCGTACTTTGGTGACAACTATCAATTTCAGATTGTTTTCTTGTTATTATGAAATTCAATCATCAAGATAGGCATGAATTCCATACCTTGATGATAATTTTATTCTTATGGATTGTATTTTCTCAAATGAAACGACCTCATCAAAGTAGGAGTAAATTCTGGATTTTGATAAAGAAGTTCATCTTGTTATATTTTGTTTTTTGTAAAACTTCACCGTTAAGATAGGAGTGATTTCCCTTACCTTAATGGTGAGTTACCTCGTCTTATTTATGTGGATCCTCAACATTGAGTTGGGATCGAACTTTTGATTTGGTAGGCTAGGGTCATACCTTGGGAATACACTATCAAGCTAGGAGTGAAAACCACACCTTGATGATTATTCTCATCCCTTGATCTTCAACTTACCAAGGTTGTAATCAAATGTCGAGAAACATGTAGTAACTTGACGGGTGAAACAATGTTAGTGTTTCGATCTATCAAGCCAAAGCATGATTTCTGAACTTGAAAGGAGACCCGATCGCTCTAGGTTAATTTTGGTTCCGAGCTTGGAGCAAGTAAATTCTTAAATCAATTTCTTTCCCTTTATCTTCATGTTTTGACTCGATCTAGCTACATCGAACCATTTATTCCTTACTTATCAACTTTCATTTTGAGATATCATCAACATATTATTGCGTGATGGTAGTCTTCCTAAATAATCTTTTATCAAATAAAGATATTATCAATTTGTGATTATGTCTTTCTAGTCATATGAATGTTCTCGACTATACTTATGGGTTTGATGAATTACGTATGCAATCTACCTTTGGAAATTTGTTATCTTGCAAAACATGTTTACAAATACCTATCTTATTGTTTGCGTCATTTCTTGAATCGCTTTTGAATCTTTAACCTTGAAAATCATTGAAATTCTAACTTGGTTTTGAACAACAAGACTTGTTATTGTCCTCATTGCGATGTGGATATAAAGGTTCATAACATTTCGTAATTTGTAGTCATGGGCTTGGCATAAAAGAAAGGACATAACTTGGTATGTGTCCAAGTGTCTTACCTTCACATATGACAAAACCTAACCTCCGTGTTCCTGTGAATCTCCTGTTTAACTTCTCATCACTGAATGCCTCTTATTTTAGATGTCATGATGACAATTGGTGCATTATAGACCAATTGTCAAATTTCATATTGACTTATGTGAGATAACGGGTCGAGAAATTGACTTGTATCTGTTTCAAATATTCGTACACCGTGGTATGGCGTTGAAACATCGATCGTTATTTTGGATGACTGATTTATTTTCTGCTTTTAATAATGTTCCTAATCATCGTCATGAACTCATTCCAAAATCTTCGCATATCGTATTATTCTTAGACTGATGGTTGGTCAAAGGAGAAATACATATTTACAAGAAATGTGTTAAGATCATTTTATATGGTGACGTTGGGATTCTTAAATTCCGACGGTTAACCTTTCTTATCATTGTTGGTCTTTTATTGATTTTTAGACATCACCTTACCACGAAATTATACTCTGGAAGTTGTGATTTATAAGTCTAACATACCATGGTAACTCGTCATCATTTCCAATGTTTCCTCTCAAAACGTCTCGTATTTCATTGGACGAGTTCAAGTTAGCATATATTATGTCAAGAGACTTGAAGGATTCCCTAAAGTGAAACATCTCACCCGTAATCAAACGCCATTCAAAGTCCGTAAGTACACTTATCTTTCATCATAAGTTTCATGTTCGTTTAAATTTCATTCTTAATTTCGGGACGAAATTCTTAAAAGTTGGGGAGACTGTAACATCCTATATTTTTACGTTAATTAAAAGTTAACGTCATTCAAATTTGTAAGGACCATTGTTGTCATTTATGAAACTCATGGGTGATTTATGTTTTAATGCCTTTAATTATTTAATGGTTACATTAAATCAAGTTTAAAATGTTAAATAATAATGATGATGAGATATAATAATAATAATAATAATAATAATAATAATAATAATAATAATAATAATAATAATAATAAATAATAATAATAATAATAATAATAATAATAATAATAATAGTAATAATAATAACAATAATAATATATTCTTAATAAGTGTTAAGTTTAAAGTAAATAAATAAAATATAAGTATTAAAACTTGTAATTATAAGTTGCTACATAACATAATAACATAAATAAATATAGGGACTAAAATGTAATTTATATAAAATCCAAACCCAAACTTTGGGTTGAAATGAACAAAGATAAAACGCAGGGACCATTGTGTAACTTTTATTTTAAAACCCAAACCCAACCCCCCCCCCCCCCCCCCCCCCGTCTTTCCGGCCAGCCCTCCGGCCACCGCCGGAGCGGCTCCGGCCATCTCCCAAACCGCAAAATTCGGGCGTATTCCTGTCCAAATCGTTCCCAAACCTTGCTAGAACGAAGTGCGAACCTTAATCACACTTTAATTCGAGTTATAGCAGGTAACGGTTGTCGAATGAGCTTGGTAACCGCTCGACATCAATCCTTTAACCGTTCAACAATTAAACTCTAATAATAATCAAATTAATCAAACGTAAACAATCATTTCACTATCCTTAACCTATCCTCAATTCCCAATCCACCTGAAAACACACAAACATCAAAGATGATCCACACCTCTGTCGTGATCTACAACCGAGGGTTCACCACCATTCGGATGTCCTAAAGTGCAATTAAGTGAGGGCATAGAACCAAGGACTTCACCCAAAGCTTCACCCGAAGTTAATTTGATTAACGACAACAACTTCACATCAAACAAGATCAAGCTTCGGTCGCATCTCACCTTCATCTATTATACCATCGATTTCAAACGATTTTCGGGTAATTAAACACATCATCACCCTCGTTTTTACTTGGGGATCAAAAGCCCCAAGATCAATTTCGTTTACATTGTTGATTTGATGCTCAATTGGGATTAAAACGAAACTAGGGTTCATGGCAATTTGGGGGATTTGTTTAGTTAATGGCTTTATGATTTTGTTTTGGATTTGTAGCAGGTTCGGGCTACAGCCCAACTGGTAACTTGCGAAGACCATAAGCATGAGGTCCCGGGTTCGAACCGGGCCTCTGCCACTTGTTGTTTTTAATTGTTTTTCTTGCATTTTTTTATTTCAGAAAGTTATTATTATATTAATAAGTCTAATAAAAATTATTTTGTTAATAAAAATGTTTCAGAAATTATTAAATTCATTTTAAAAGTATTGAAACTTATGATTTTAAATTTAACTATTTTGTTTTAAGAGTAACAAGGGTTATAAAACATTATTAATTCTTTCATGCAATTTAAATACTAAAAAGGTTATATCATAATTTGCTAATAAACTTATTCTTTAACTTCTATATAAACTCTTGAAACTAATAAAACAATACAATTTTCTATTATCCTCCATTCTTGTTTTAAGGTTTGGATATTATAAAAATCATTTAAAGGTTTAAAACTTTATAAAATGATTTAAATAATTATAAGTTACCTTACAAGTCATTTAAATAATTAATTATCTAAATAATTATGTTGATCAGTTTAAAATAATTAATTTTTAGATTATTATTTCCTTTCACATTCTATACTCAACCATTACTTAATCAATTATTATTAATATTAAAGTAATACTTCTTGTTTATTTTCACTAATGGTTATTATTATTTCAGTCTTAATTATTTAGTAAATTTATCCGTCCTTATGGAAATGAAATATAATTGGTTATATTATTTTATTTACCCTAACTATCAAAGCCCCAAATTTCTATCGAAACCCTAGTTCGTCTTAAGACGTGAAACTTAAACTTGTAAAATATACATTTTAGGTGCATTGTGAAGAACTACGTTGGAACCTTGCATATCATATTTCTTATTAATCACCAATTATATACTTGTCGATCAAGTGAGTATTTCTATACCTCTTTTTCATATTTTCACACTTTAAGGTGAAACATGTTATGTTATAATCATTGCACTTGTAAACGTTTGAGTCTTGTAAACTTATGGCAATTTACTTGTGTTGTGGTTAGTTGAACCTTGTAGCTACCATGTAATGTCGAATATATATACAATCATTAACTATTGCTAGCCTAGCGACGTCATAGATCTATGGACCTGACAAGCCTGCTTGGTTGATCCAAGTACACTTAGCTAATCGTATATACTTTTAACGTTTGAGACTTGTAAAATTTTGTTAAGGTTTGATTGTGCATTCTGTCTTACATCCCTAGTTACTTTGTTCACTAATTTATAACATGAATTGTCATCTTTTATATATACTTATGTATTGAAACTATGGAAATCTCACTAATATTTTTATGTTGACCTTTTATTTTTAACATGTTTCAGGAATAACTCAAGTATGCGTTCTACTCTTTGAACCTTATCTCACTTAGGACTGGACTTAGAGAAATAAACAATGATCTTGTTACTTTCAACCTTGTATTCATGATGTATCTTTGTTTGAGCCTTTCTTGTATTATTACAATTGAATCTTGATTAATATAATTGGAATTTAAAATAGCGTTATGTGGCTGTGAACGATCTTAACTCTCACACTTCGACGTTTCCGTCGTCAAGGTTAAGGTGTGACAATGGGGGTGCGTCTTGTGAGACGTGGGGGTGCGGTTGAAATTTGAGATATGAAATTTTTTACTCGAGCACGCGTGGTTTTGAACAAGAAGGTTGAACAAAATATATATATATTGTTTAACACTACTTGCTAATTCTTATAACTTGAACATTATTAACAATGATTACACCACGCATTATAAAGAATACTAAAGGTAAACATACTAATAACTAATAACTAACTAATCATACCAATTACACTAATCAAATTCAATAAGAAATATGAACAAGAAGGTTTAAGGCATTCATCATTCCATAATACGTTTAAGTACAAGTCTTTACATATAATTGCTAGGATTTCGGTTGTTTAGAGACCTAATCACCTAACTACATGTAAGTGACCATCATAATCATAGGAATTAGTATACTAACCTCTTGATCAATACTCTTGAAAGAAACTTGAAAATATGAAAGAAAATTTGAAAGAAATGGCACAAAATGAAGAGGATACGACATTGCAGGTAATGAGATCGGATTTTATCATGCAACATTGATGGGGAACAAGACAAAAGGCTGAAACAAGTCAAATTTTGTCATTTTTTTGTCATCACGGGGGCGTGCCTCTAGAGGCACGGGGGCGTGTTCCCCTTGTGCAGTTTCGGTTCAGTCTTTTGTTGTTCTGTTTTTCAGTTTCACGTGTTACGTAATTTACCTGGTTAAGTTTTGTCATATCCAAATCATCAGAAAAGCTATGAAATAAGTCCTAGAATTCATTAAAACAAGCAGAACGACAATTACATTTTCCTAGTTCCTACGGTTACAT
This sequence comes from Flaveria linearis, assembly GCA_024085815.1. Taxonomy (NCBI): domain Eukaryota; kingdom Viridiplantae; phylum Streptophyta; class Magnoliopsida; order Asterales; family Asteraceae; genus Flaveria; species Flaveria linearis. Next base: position 11,022,033 of record CM044018.1, read on the forward strand.
AATACGTTAAAAGCCGAGAATCTGAAACTGCAAAACCAGACTCCTTAACGCGCACTAGCGCACATAACACATCGCGGAATACTTCAAGAAGAAGCCTCCACACATTTCATATGGGAGGCTCGGGATGGGATAGTGCGAAGTGCGGTTGCTAAGCTCCGCGAGCCGACGATTGACCGAAACGAGTTCCTCGCCCATTTACTGAACTTTTTGGATAAGTTTAGCTAAGCGTTGAGATGCGGTGAGGTTCATTTCAGTCAATTTCTTGATTAGCTCGTGAAGCTTAAAGAAGTATTCTTGATTTGTTGGTTCCCGTGTTTCAGAACGCGGTTTCTTTGCCGAATTCGAACTAGAGCTTCCGTGACTTGATTCTTTCATCTTTTTAGGAGCTTTTAAGCAGAAATGGATGTGATGAAAGGTTGGAACAAGTGTGGTATTTATACACAGGTCATGGAAGGTGATCACTGGGGCGTGCTTGGCTAGGCACGGCCCCGTGTTTGTCAGAAACTGTTTTAAATTCGACCTGCAACGTTCCAGAGTCGTCAGCGGAGATCGTGGAAAAGTTTTTTGTCAGAGGCACAGGGCGTGTTCAGTGGGGCATGGCCCCGTGATTGTGCTTGTGTTTCCTAGAAGAGTTTAAAAATTTTGATAAAATCTATGTACAAGTGCCGTGTTTCAGTTTCGGGTCTTCGGCACGACCCTTCATCGCACTTAGTTTTCGTCAGGGCAGGGTGTAATTCTCCCGAGAAAATCTTGGTTGGTCCATCGTTATACGGTTTTAAACGATGTCCATTTACTTTGAAACTTAAAACCGTCGTGGTTGTCGATTTCAATGGCACCATTCGAAAACACGTTCCTAATCTTGTAAGGTCCAGACCAACGTGATTTCAGCTTTCCGGGAAACAGACGTAAGCGAGAGTTATACAGTAAGACACGTTGTCCCACATAAAATGTTTAGTGTTCGTTAATCGAGAGTTGTGAAATTTTTTGGTCTTTTCCTTGTAAAACCTGGCGTTTTCGTATGCTTGTTCTCTTAGTTCCTCTAGTTCATGGATTTGTAGAAAGCGATTCTTTCCTGCAAGGCCTTGGTCTAGGTTTGCTGCTTTGAGTGCCCAATAGGCTTTGTGTTCCAATTTCACAGGTAGATGACACGACCTCCCATAAACGAGTTTGAACTGTGTTGTGCCAATAGGAGTCTTATAGGCTATTGAAAAGCCCATAATGCATCATCTAGCTTGGTAGACCAATCCTTGTGATTTTGTCCTATGGTTTTTTCAAGGATTCGTTTGATACCTCGATTAGTAACTTCAGCTTACCCATTCGCTTGCGGATGATAGGCAGTTGTAAAGCGATGGTTCACTCCATAACGAGTCATTGCTCTATCGAGCTGGTTGTTACTGAAATGGGTTCCTAGATCACTAATCAAAGCCTTGGGGGTACCAAAATGAGAGAATAATTTCTTAAGGAATCTGACAACGTTTCTTGCATCATTGGTAGGTAGGGCTTGAGCTTCGGCCCATTTTGAGACATAATCGACTGCTACCAAGATGTATCGATTGCCAAATGACACCAGGAATGGATCCATGAAATCAATACCCCATACATCAAATACCTCGCATACTTGAACGGGTTTCTGAGGCATCTTATCCCGCGTCGAGATGTTGGTTGCTCTTTGACATGCATCACAGGTTCGTACCATGTTATGAGCATCCTTGAAAATTATGGGCCAATAGAATCCAGGGTCAAAGGCCTTCTTGGCTGTTAGGGTTACTCTATGGTGTCCTCCTGTGGGTCCTTCATGACAGTGCCTTAAGATCTGGTCTGCACCGATTCTGAATATATACGGGTCTTCCCAATAGTAATGCTTAACGTCAGTAAAGAATTTCTTCTTTTGCTAATAAGTCATTCCTTTGAGTAGGATCCCGCTTGCCAAGTAGTTCCCAAATTCGGCAAACCAAGGATGTTCATCGATTGAGGAATGGATGTTCATAAGGAATTCGTGAGGAAAATTATCGTTTATTTTGAATTCCTCGGTTCGTGAAGGGCTTGAATCTTCAAGATGAGAGAGATGATCGGCTGCTAGATTTTCCGCTCCTTTCTTGTCGTGAACTTCAATGTTGAATTCTTGGAGCAGAAGTATCCACCGTATCAATCTCGGCTTTGCATCTTGTTTGTTGAAAGATAACGAAGGGTTGCATGATCGGTGTAAACGATTGTTTTTTAAAGGATCAGATACGAGCGGAATTTGTCGAATGCGAAAACTACCGCAAGAAGTTCTTTCTCGGTGGTGGTGTAGTTTTCTTGTGTGTCATTTAGGGTTTTTCTCGCATAGTGAATTGGGTGGAATTGCTTGTCTCTCCTTTGTCCTAACATGACTCCTACCGCATCATCGCTTGCATCGCACATGAGTTCAAATGGTAACGTCCAATCAGGGGAAACCATAATTGGAGCGGTGACTAATCTATCTTTTAACAGATTGAATGCACTGATGCATTCGTCAGAAAACACGAATTGTGCGTCTTTCTCAAGAAGTTGAGTCATTGGTCGTGCGATTTTTGAGAAGTCTTTGATGAAACGATGATAGTATTCTGCATGACCCAGGAAGCTTCTAATTTTCTTCACGGTTGTGGGATGTGGCAGTTTGTAAATAGTGTCACTTTGGTTTGATCAACTTCGAGGCCTGCTTAAGAGATCTTATGTCCCAACACTATTCCTTCAGTAACCATGGAGTGACACTTTTTCCAATTTAAAACAAGGTTAGATTCGTCACATCTAACTAGCATCTTTTCCAGGTTTTCAAGACATTGTTCAAATGAGTTTCCAAAGATGGAGAAATCATCCATGAAAACTTCCATTGAGTGTTCAATCATGTCATGAAAAATTGCTACCATGCATCTTTGAAATGTAGCAGGGGCATTACACAATCCAAAAGGCATTCGTCGATAAGCAAAAGTGCCATATGGACAAGGGAAAGTCGTTTTCTCTTGATCTTCGGGAGCAATGGGAATTTGAAAATACCCTGAGAAACCATTGAGGACACAATAGAACATTTTTCCAGATAGTCTCTCGAGCATTTGGTCAATGAAAGGTAGAGGGAAGTGATCCTTTCTTGTGGTGTCATTGAGTTTGCGATAGTCGATGCAAACTCTCCATCCTGTAACCATATGAGTTGGAATAAGCTCATTCTTCTCGTTAGTTACCACATTCATTCCTCCTTTCTTTGGAACAACTTGGACAGTACTGACCCAAGGCGAATCAGAAATAGGGTAAATTAAACCGGCATCTAGCAGTTTGATTATTTCTTTCTTCACCACCTCTTGCATGCTCGGATTTAAACGTCTTTGAGGTTGAATGACGGATTTGAAGTTCTCCTCCATTAATATTTTTTGAGTGCAAAAGGATGGATTGATTCCCTTGATGTCCATGATTTTCCATGCAATTGCTCGTTTTTGTGCCTTCAGCATATTGAGCAACTTGTTATTCTCATCATTTGATAAGGCGGATGAGATTATGACTGGAAGTTAAGAGGTGTTTTCAAGAAAAGCATATTCAAGATGAGACGGAAGTTCTTTGAGTTCTAAAGCCGAAGGGTCTTCGATAGAAGGTTTGGCTTAAGGTTCTAATTCTTGATCGATGATCTCAAATGCTTCTTGATAAGATGATGTTTTATCAACTTCAAGTTCTGGAATGATTTGGTTCTCACAGATAGGTTCGATGGTTTGGACTTCTATTAATTGAGTATTGCCAGCTTCAATTTGACGAGTGTTCTTCAGATGACAGCTTATGATTAAGTCGCAAACATCAATATAATAGAGTGAATCATCATGGTGTTGAGGATGTTTCATGGATTGTCCTATGTCGAATGTCACCTCCTCCTCATCCACTCGGAGGGTGAGTTTGCAGGTGCAAACATCAATGAGGGCTAGAGCGGTTGCTAAGAAAGGTCGACCTAGGATGAGAGGAACATTCTTATCCTCATCCATGTCGAGGATCACAAAATCAACAGGAAATACGAACTTGTAGATTTTAACTAATAGATTCTCAACAATGCCCCTCGGATATTTGACAGAACGGTCAGCTAATTGGATGCTCATACGGGTAGGTCTAGGTTCACCTAAGTTTAAATTTTCGAAAACTGCATAAGGCATAAGGCATAAGGTTAATGCTAGCACCTAAATCGGTTAAAGCGTTGCTGACAGAAAGATTTCCTATTAGGCAAGGTATGGTGAAACTCCCTGGATCAGTCATCTTTTGAGGTAGTTTGTTTTGAAGAACTGCTGAGCATTCCTCCTTCAAAACTATGTGGGATAACTCTTCCAGTTTCTTCTTGTTTGACAGTACACCCTTTAAAAATTTTGCATAATTCGGCATTTGGGATAACGCTTCCACCAATGGCAGACTGATGTGAAGTTGCTTGAACAACCCCAGGAATTTGCCATATTATGCCTCCATTCGTTGTTGTCTCAAACGACCGGGATATAGAGGTGGTGGAACATAGGGTGGCGGTGGTACGTATTTCTTGGCTGGTTCTTCAACATCAACAGGTTGCTTTTACTTGTCTCTTGCATTACTTGGAGTTTCGAGTTCTATTTCTTCAATGATGGGTTGTAATGCAGGTGCGTCACCTTGAGTGGTTTTGCCACTCCTTGTGGTGATGGCTTTGACTTGAGCATTAGGGTTTGTCACAGTGTTGCTAGGCAAAGCACCTTGGTGTCTTGCAGATAGTTGTTATGCTATCTGACCTACTTGGTTTTCAATGGTTTGCAATGATGCTTTGTTGCTTTTGATGTCAGCCTCGTTTCTTTGGAACCTCTCCTCGTTTCTTTGATCAGATTTCCGGATATATTCATCTGTGGCTTGTGTGGTTAACAACAATTGCTGCAATAAGTCTTCCATCGATGATGCTCCACGGTCTTGATTACTACTGCTTGGACCTTGGTATGGTGCCTTTTGTTATTGATAAGGTGGCCTACGGTTGAATCCAGATGATAACTGGTTGTTACCAGCTTCTCTGTAATTCGAGTTGCTCCTCCAATTTGAGTTGTTGTTATATGAGTTGTTTGGGCCTCCTACGTAGTCAACATCTTCAACCATCATAATGCCTTGTGGGCATTCATTAGTCTTGTGTGAATTTTCATATGTGTTGCATCATGTTGGAGTCTTTTTAAGTTCAGCTTGCAATTGTTCGAATCGTTTTGTTAGGGCTTCTAACTGGGCTGTGATCAGCGTTTCAGAGTCTACTTGATGAATTCCTTTAGAGTTGATTTTGTTTCTCAAGGGTTGTAAGCAAAGCTCTTCTTAGCTGCTCTCTCTAAGGCTTGGTATGTTTTTGTTGGCGTGACACTTCCGAAATCTCCTCCCGCACTTTGGTCTACAGCTTGTTTGTGTGCTCCCTTAATTACATAGTAAAAGGTTTGACACTGTAGCCACAGATCAAGTCCGTGATGTGGGCATCTCTTAAGAAGACATTTGTATCTCTCCTACGCTACGTGTAATGATTCATCATCGTCTTGGCCAAAGCTTGTGATGCTGCTTCTCAATTTGGCAGTGCGATCGGGTGGAAAGCATTTCAACAGGAATTGTTCAGCCATTTCCGCCCATGTGGTGATGGAACCAGGCGGAAGTGAATCAAGCCAGTCAATGACTCGACTGCGAAGTGAAAATGGAAAAAGTCTTAGTCTAATAGCATCATCTGAACAGTTATTGATTTTGAAGGTTGCACAGATACGAAGGAATCATGAGATGTGAGCGTTAGGGTCTTCGTCTTGCAATTCGTGAAACTGAACAGAGTTCTCTACGAGTTGGATAATACTAGACTTAATCTCGAAATTGTTGGCCGCTATTGCTGGTTGGGCAACACTAGACTCATAACCGTTAATTGACGGTGTGGCATAGTGCGTCATCTTTATTTCCTCGTCTTGATTAGCCATGTCTCCTTCGGATGGTGTATCTTCCGAGATGTCTTCTTCGATGATTGTTGCTGCTTGTTGTGGTCTTTCGCGTAATATTTGTCGGAAAAGTCGTTCAGGTTCCGAAAGAGGTGAAACAAGTTCAGGACAAGACGAGTCGGACATACACTAACTTAAGGAAACATGAACTAACTAAGGCTTAAAATGAATTAGGCAAATGTAACTAAACTAACTAAGGCAAACAAACTAAAAAAATAAAATAAATTTGAACAAAAATGTATTAATAACATATAAACAGGATAGTCAAAAATTTGGATTGTCTTTCAAACTTGCCGTGTGTCCCCGGCAACGGCGCCAAAACGTGATGGTGTGTGAAAGTATATATATTTTAATAAAGGATTTTCGCACAGATTCAGTTTTAAATGGTTGTTACTACTACTAACTACACACACAAAAGGCAAGTGCACCTATCGTGAGGTAATATAGTGATGGTAAGAACCGAGTATCAATCCGTGGACACACTAAGCCTACTCAACAACCTTTATGATTGACTATCAGATTTGATTTTTTTGTTTAGGAGAATGATTAGTTGCATTGATGTAAATTAGGTTTTTAGGGTTTTAAAAATAGAAATAACAAATAAAGTAAAACAAGTTGAAACTTTTAGATTTAAAATCAGGGGATAAAGGCTATCATCCTAATTTGATTACACTTATGTAACTGTGATGTGGTGATGGTGTGATTAACGATACTGAATAAGGTAATTGTGTTAATGTTTATAAGATGAGTTGGCGCGATTTCTCGTCTATCCGCTCCGTAGTGACTAGGACCACGTCAGGTTGAGATTTACTGCTTAGATCAAAGTCCTAGTAATGTAGGTGAATCTTTTGTGTCCTTTTCGACATACCATTTCTGAAAACATAACTTAACATAAGAAGAGAGTTGATCAAGTTCCTTTCCAACATGCCATTAATTTTAGAAAACCATAACAATTACCGTAGATTTCTCAGACTAATAAAAGGAAACCCGTAAATGATCAAAAAGTTAAGGTGATATGATTTCTAATAACCATCTCTTGTTAATTAGCCATAGTTTTGTTATGAATAAAAGTTGATCATACGTTTTTCAACCGTGTATGACAATCACAATTACAAATCATAAGTTTATAACACCCCGTTCAAATGTAGGTGCTACCCATCGAAAGTTTTCCTAAGACCACCATAACATTAACACAATATAAATCACACCATTAGTTTATCACAAATTACATAAGTTTCATCCAATTAGGATGATAATGAGAGTTTAGCTCATAATGAGCTTGAACATAACAACACACAACATAGAAGATAAATATGAATTCATCGGTGAAATGGAACAATCAAACCGGTGATCCACAATGGATGATGTTTAGTCAATCCCAAGCTTCTTCTAAGGATGATAATGAGAGTTTAGCTCATAAGGCTTCCCGGAGTGTTTAAGGACGGCCCCTTGTTAGTACAATGCTTACGGAAGTTGGTCGGCTCGTACATGCAGGTGCTGTCGGGGCACGGCCCCGTGTTAAATGGGGCACGGCCCTGTGTTGGAGGTGGGGCACGGCCCCGTGCCTTATGGGGCACGGGCCCGTGTTCACTTTTAGGGGACAGTACTTTTTGTCCTGTCAGATGTCCAAACATGGGGGTGTGCCAAATTAGCACGGGGATCAGGTGACTGGATCAGTCGTATGACTGAGACATAAGACTGACTCAGTCGCACGACTGAACCTTTAGTCGTGCGTATGAGTCAAACGCATGAGTCAGTCATACGACTGAACCATGCTAATGGCTCAGTCGTACAACTGAATACTGAAAACCTATAAATACCACATAATCCTTGAAAAAAAAAACAATTCGAATACTATCATACCCTAGCCGTCCAGAGCGTCCCAGTTCATCCATCCAACTTCATAGTTCGTTTCTGATCGATTCCAACTCGTTCTTAACTTTTGTTTAATCGTTAGATCGATCAGGTTGTCGTTCTCATTGATTGGATCACCAATCAAATAGAATTCCGCGCTAATTGATCTGGTCTCATGCAGAATCAGTTAGTACTCTGTATGAAAACGATCCTAACAGTTTTGCTATGAATGACCAACTATGGGGTTTTCCAGGATCAGGGGCCTTACATTCTTTGTCTATCATTAGCCACTTTTAGTCTTTCCTTCATTTTCAACACCTTATTAGGTGATTTTTGGCTCTATCAGTTGACTATCACCAACTTCTGCCCAACAAACGAGTGATTTGCACTTTACGGATCATAAGGTCAACACTGTCAAACAAACCAAGATACCCATAGTTAAAGTCACCGAAACTTAAAACATGAACCGAAACTTACTTAGGAACGTGAGGATGTAACGACAACAACGGGTGATGAAGGTATTAATTAATTTCAAGGTGAAATTTCTTTCAATATGAGGATGATGTGACAACTTATGCGAATTTTTTGTGCCATTGCAATCAGTCAATGATGTAACGTAATTTTCGGGATGAAAATTCTTTTAGCATGGAAATGATTTGACATCCAGTAATTTTCTATTACCAATACCCCGTTAGTTCTATTAAGCCTTGCATACATGTTTCGTAAGCACAAAGTAGTTGTCCTTAAATGTTGGTGACTTAACAGATAATTAATATTGGCTTAATGATTAATAATTATGTTTATTATTGTGCTATTTTTTAATCAAGGTGTTACATGTTATTTTATGATTTACACTTCACGATTATGTTAATTATATGTACTCACGAAAGATGATTATCACTTGAGTAACATTTTAGTTGATGTGTTATTAAACCCTAAAATTAAGAAAACAAAATGATCTAAAAATCTTTAAGAAAAACAAGATTTATAATTTATAAAATTTAAAAGGGTTAAAGGGAATATGAGAGTTGGTATGTAAATGGAAATCAAAAACCCTAGCCCCCATTCCCCCTTGAGTTAAGTCAAAGCTCCCATCCCCTTCTACCTTACAAATTTATTCAAGCAACATCCAAACACACTCAATTTTGTTTAGTTTGATCATTGCGAAGTGTTAACAAGTTTGTTTATGGATCAATAGCACATAATAGGGAAGAATCCTCAACTATTTATCATTGTTTTGCATAAAAGTTTATTATGAACAGACCCTAGTTCAATCTTCTAAAATAACTAGAAATTAATGATATTAAATGTTGTAGTTTTGTTATATTTATGTTATTGTTAATGATTAATGTGGATTATGAAAGAAAATCATGATTTTAACGTCTAGTCCTTAACTTACTTATAGTGAAAACTTTAATATCCAAGAACTTGAGATTTTGTGATTTTATGTTATCTATGGTATTTTAATGATTGTTATGAACTAGAATTACCATATAAATGATGGTTTAATGATTAGTTTAATTAAAATTTGGGTTATAGGATGATACTTTCTCGAAGATGAAACTTTATGAATGTGTTTGATAAATTTCAATGTTTTAAGCATGCATGTGACATTAGGATTATGCTAGATTGGTTGCTAGGATCATTTAATGGTTTAAATACAATGGATAGGCCATATGAATGTTACTTTAGGAAATTAAATGTTCAAGGACCCGTGTAGTTAATTTTTGACGTGATCATATATCATGTTGGATAAATGTTAGAAAGATAGGGTTTCATGTCATAATGATGATGTTTGATCAATATGAAATGCTTGAATTGTTTTACTAGTATAAGTTATGTTTGGATTGTAATAGTGAATATCATACATGCATGCGGATCTCAGGCTCCTAAGGATTTAGGATATGATGTATCAAGTTACTTCACATAGCATGTAGTAAACGGTTAAACCCCTATGTGTGATTAGGTATATTTGAGAAAGCTGAAGTGGATTAATAATTTCAAACTAAAAGTACATGGTGATTATTTGTTGAGATTTGTATGTGTTGTATGATAGGTTATGCTTATACAATAGTCCTGTTAGAATTTAGATTCATTGTGTGCTATACGTGAATGATTTGATTTAAAATTATGAATATTTAGTTTGTAAAATATGAACAAACATGATTTCACTTAATATGCCACCAATGGGTGTAAAGGGTAAATGTTTTCAAAATCACATAAATCAATGAGATTGAATTATTATGGTTTGTTAAACCGTCCTATCTTTCATGTACTTATGTACTCACCTATTCTAGATAACCTGTAACGGGTTGTCTTTTCATTTTATCGTATGATTTGCATTAATTCTTGTTTACGCTTCAAGTGAGTTCAATGCACTTCTTTTACATACTCTTTTTGAGGGAGAAAGCATACTTTGAATACATTATATATAAGTGGTTTATGGTATATACATAGTGTAGATTACCATTGAAAAGTCATTACTCTTTTGGATCATTAATTAGGGAAATTAGTGGGAAATATTAGGTAGTAACTTCTAAGTTTGACAAGCCCCACCCATACGACTAGAGGTCAAGTTGGTGCAACATTAACCTATATGACAAACACATTGTCATAACTTGATAAGTCATGGCGGAAGGTAAACAAACGAACACAGATAGCTTCGATCGCAAAAACACTATTTTTATTTCCTACGATATAGACTAGCTATCTATTTCAGTACAATTTACATATGTTATACAAACACAATTGTTTTTTCTTACTAACAAACTCATAAACTCACAAAACTTATGTTGAAACTTTAGTATGTCTTCTTTAGTTTCTAGCCCACGGGTGCGTGTAGGAGGACAACACAATTCATGCATCATACAAAAATTATGTAAACTCTAGTTATACATTACATTTTAATTATGGTTTGGACACCTGTTTGCACATTTACATGCGTAGATTATGGTTTTAAATATTTAACTTATGCTACCGCAGTACCTTAAAACTTATAACTATGAGGTTACTTTGAAAATTTATTTAGAAGTTGTTCAAAGTAACTAATGACTTGGATCCTACTTTGTTCATATGCCTCACGGTAAAACCCTACATATGGAATTTGGGGGTGTGACATTCCCCTAAATGGTGTTATCCATTTTACTAACGGCTCTATTTAGAGTTAATTGTCATAGAGTAATTTATTTAACTCTCATGCAAGACTTAGAATCCTTTTAAGTTCAACCTTTGTGACCCAAAGTAACAATTCATGTTAGCATGCGGAAGCGTTTGCAAGCTCGTAATACAAATGGATTTGTATTGCATACAAGGTTGTTTACAAGATTTCTTTACAAGTGTTACCCAAGACTTGTATGGGTTCTGGGTGATTATAAATGAGGACTTCATCTATTTATACTAGTACTCCTTGATCTAGATTCTTCCTATCTATATTAATCTAACTATAAAATATCTTAGATATTTACAAGATACTATCTAGATATTTCTAATAAAAATATCAAACCTTTCTTAAGGCTTTCTATAGTCTTCCAGAAAGCTCCATGCCTTAATCTTTCTTGGCTATTTAGAGGTTGTTATACATTATTCCAAATGGTTCCAACATGGTTGGGAAATATCTAGGTTAGTGACTTCCGGGCAACCCTAGACTCTCCTCTACAATTCCAGAAACTTCCAAAATCCTTGACACATAACTTATTTTTAGTAAAGCATGCATTCATCCAAAGAACGTAAATCAAAATAGGGAATTGATAAACACGAGACTCACCGAGTATTATGGCTCAAGTCACTATAGTGTTTACTATATCAAAGTAGGTGCTGCAAGTATGTCTGTCAGTTATTATTATATAGAGTTAATCTCGGTTTTGGTCCCTGTGTTTTGCAAATTGACTCCACTTGAGTACCAACGTTTATTTTGTCTCCATTTGAGTACCAAATATTAAAAAAGTTGTCTGTTTCAGTCCTTTTGACTAACGGTGTTAACATTTTCGTTAGATTTTTTTAAAAAGACCAAAATACCCCTTAACCACATTCTCCAACCGCGACCTCCACCGCCATCCCCGACCTCTACCATTAAAGTACAACAAACCTCCCCCCACCTCACTCCACCACCACCACACACCGCCACCACCACACACCACCACGGGCACACACCACTGCCACCACACACCATCTCGATTTCCATCATTATTTTGTGCTGATTGAAGGTGGTTTTTAACCTTTTTAACGAAGATGTTGTTGGTGTTGTTTATAATCTTGCACATTTGTGTTTTACTGGTTATTTTAATTCAATTCAGGGGTTTCACAAGATTGATCCAGACAAATGGAGTTTGCGAATAGAAATTTCTTAAGAGGAAGAAGATATCTTCGGAAGAACATTCAAGTAAACCGAATCAATCGACATCTACAAGCAGCTTTTTAGCTAATGAAGAATCTAACACGTTAATTGAATCTGAAATAGAAAGATTACACAAAGAGAAGAGCCAAATGATGCAACAAGTGATCGAATTAAAGCACGAAAACATCGAAACACATCAATATATGGAACCAGTAAACGAAAAACTCAAAGCAGCAGAGCATAACAGAAGCAAATGGTGTCATTTCTGGCTGAAGTGTTTCAAAACCCAACATTCGTGTCGTCTATACGTGAAAGAAACGATCAAACACCTTGAATTTCGTCTCCAAGAACAGCTCGAAAGTTCATTAGACATCAACCCCACGAACAGAGTCCTCTATCCTTTGGTGGGTCATCCCCCTAATCGAGTAGCTTTGTGGCTTTGGGGTAGCCGGTGATGAAGATCTGGAAGCCGTGGTCGAGGAGGAAGGAAGGGGATGTTGTGGGAGTGGGAGTGGAGGCAGACGACGTCGGAGGTGAAGATCCGGAAGATCTAGACACGGCCGCCGACGGCGTCGGATGCTTCGAGGAGGAGGAAGGGGATGTTGTGGGAGTGGAGGCGGCGAGGCTGACGCCGATGATGATGGCTCCGGTGGTGGTGGGGCTTGTTTGAGAGGTTAGGGGTGGTGGAGTTGTGAGGGAGACTTGTTGTGGGGGTTTGAGGTGGTGGTGGTGGTGGCGACGGAGGTGGTGATGGTGGTGGTGGTGGAAGGTCCGACGGTGGTGTGTGGTGGCGGTGGTGGTGGAAGGTCCAGCAGTGGTGTGTGGTGGCGGTGGTGTGTGGTGGTGGTAGTGGTATGTGGTGTGTGGTGGAGATGATGATATTTTTATAGCCCTTAAGGGTATTTTGGTCTTTTTAAAAAAATCTAACAGAAAATGTTAACACCGTTAGTCAAAAGGACTGAAACAGACAACTTTTTTAAAATTTGGTACTCAAATGGAGACAAAATAAACGTTGGTACTTAAGTGGAGTCAATTTGTAAAACACAGGGACCAAAACCGAGATTAACTCTATTATATATATATATAATGCATTGGTGAATGCTAATGATGTCATTATCATAGTCTAGGAAGACTATATATGTGTATATATATATATATATGCATTTTTATTTCAGTAATTCATCATCATGCTTGATATATACATATTTATGTATTAGTTCACCACTTATGATTTTCTCTTATTGGAGTTTTTTAGAAATTATATTTCTTGTTAAGTATAACATAGTGGGTTAGAAAACCCTCTTATGATATTATTTGGGCTAATTGGGCTAGTAAGTCATTTTGATGGGCCATATGGGGTCGGTAACCAATTTAAGCATTTATATTCCAAAATTCTAAGACCTTGGCCCGTTTTGTTTGAGCTTATGATTCATATTTGATAGAGGTGCACAAACCGGTTTGTTTTTTTGAACCCGGTTCGGGTTGGACCCGGTTCGGGTTCGGTCAACGAAATCGCGCCCGGTTTTTGACCAAGAACCGGTTCGGGTCGGAACCGGTTTTCAAGCCCGACAAACCCAACCCGGTTGGAACCGGTTCGGGTTGGAACCGAACCGGGTCGGGTCTAAGAACCGGTTTGGAAAACCCTGTTTTTTTTACCTACTACTTAAATTATATACAAATTAATTACAAATTTTGATTAATTAAAAAATATTAGAGTAGATTAACTAAACACAATAGTATGTACTTTATTTTTAAGTTTTCCATTAATACGATTGTACGCGTTTTTATTTTCATTTTAATAAGTAAACAATTAATACGAATAAAAATCATAAGCGAGTTTTTCTAAAGAAAACAATAAAAATTACATTAATTCATAAAAGTAAACAATTAATTCATTATGAAAAATAAACAATAAAAATTACATTAAAATTAAACCAAAGAAACAAAATATCCATATTACGAATACAAGTTTTTCTAATTTAATCGTCTTCGTCGGTTTGTGTGCCAATGCGTTGAGACAAATCATAAGCGAGTTCTTCGTCGGATAGCGGTGAGGATCGTCCGGTTTGTACCTCGTGTTCGTGTATTTCTTCTTCAATCGGTGTTTCTTGTTCAAGGTTTGATATGTGTTGTCTTCATTCGGCCGCATCTAAGTGGTCTTTTAAACAAATACACATCTCTAGCGATGTTGGAGTTAGCCTTGTTCTTCTAATCGATAAAACCCTGCCACTAACAGAAAATGCAGACTCCGAAGTTACCGTGGAAGCTTGGACGGTTAGTAAATCACGTGCCATGGCGGCTAGGACCGGAAATTGTGATTCCTTTCCTTTCCACCATGTCAGAATATCAAATTTCAAGAATTCATCGGGAGACATAGTGGCTAAAAAATCGGTTCCCATATACCTCCCGAGTTCGCTACTTGGGGTGTTACCCCTCTGACGTTTACTGTTTTTATTTCTCAAAGTATTATATAAACTAATCATCGGGTCTCTACTTGAGCTCGTCGAACTCGATTTCACGTTCGATGGTCGGTGGATGTTTGATGTTGCACCATATTTTTCAACATAAACATTAAACAATTTTTTTAAAATTTCATTAAATGTTTGTTTTGTATTAACATTAAAAATGGATCTAAATCATGTAAATCTAAATCATAAGTTATCTCATCTATTAAAGTTTCTACCCCCGAAACATTTAAACACGGGTCTAGTGCGGCGGAACACGTAAAAACCGGGGGTAGTTCAATGAAATATTTTTAAATTTTTCTTTCATCGGCGCTACCATTGCTGAAAACATTTCGTTTCTTTCTTCATATTCACTTAATTTATGGGTCATTAAATAAATTTGATGAAGTGTTAGAGAACTTGTCGGATAATAAACCCTCGACAATTTTGTAGTTGCGTTTTTAAAAAGCTCTAAAAAATGAGTTATTTCTTGAATATATTCCCAACCCTCTAACGGAAACGGAACAACCCGACCCCGCATCGCAAGACCATCGTGGAAAACATGAAGCGTTTCTTTTTGACGCAAAGCACTATTAAACATTTTTCAAGTAGAATTTCATCTAGTCGGGACATCCCAATTTGGTCCTAAACAAATGGAATTCGTATCGTGACACATTTTTCTATAATTAACATATCTTTTTCTACTAGTTTTAAAAACGTCACGTAACATGTTTTTTAAAGACGTTTTAAAATCTTCAACTTCAGGAACGCCAAGACCATCTTGCACAACTAAATTAATAATATGTGCAACACATCTTGAATGAAAAAATACGCCATCACAAACCGGTTTATATTTTATTTTTAATTTTTTAACGGCGGATGTGTTGTTCGAGGCGTTATCAAATGACATTGAAAAAATTTTGTTTTCTAATTTATATGTTTTGCTTACATAGTCTAAAATTTGAAATAGATTATCACCGGTATGCGGATATCCAAATAATTCAAACGCAATCGTACGTCTCATCATTTGCCACGAACTTGGATCTATCCAATGGGCGGTGACGCAAAGGTACGATTCCGGTAAACCGTGTGGGGCGGACCAAACGTCGGTAGTTAAGTTCACACCGGTTTGTAAATTTTCAAAAAAACCTTTAAATCATTTTTTGTTTGTTTCCAAAGATTTAAACAATCACGTCTAGTGGTGCGACTTACGTGAGTGTAGCGTGGTTGAAGAGTTTCTTGAATCAATTTTGTTAACCGAGGGTTGTCGAAGTGATCGAACGGTAATCCTTCTTGAATTACAAACTTTGTCATTCTATCTCGAACCATATCTACGTTGAAGTTCCATAAACCACCATCGTTTCCGATTGATGTTTGCCCTTGACTCGGTGTACTTTTCAAAGAGTTTGAATCCGACTTGAAAAACGAACCACAAGCCTTGCATCGAGCTTTATGTTGACCATTCGACATTTCGCATAAGTCGAAATTACACCAAATCTCTTGGTTTCTCGTTGTTGAAAGAATTCTAACAACGGTAGCGGCACTTGAGGATCCACCGGTTGGAACGGAAGATTCAGAAGCCATAATTCAAGAGATTGAGAGAATAGAAAGTTGAGGTGAGGAGCGTTTTTGCGTTTTTAAGCACGTTTTTGAGCGTTTTTGAAGTTTTGAGTGTTGTGACTAAACCATTACATCCACCACCTATTTATACTATCATATAAGGGCAAAATAGTCCAAAAAAATTGAAAAAACGGTCAAAAAATACCCTCAAACGGCCATATAGCCGTTTTTTAACGGTAAAAAAAAACGGGCAAAACCGGTTCCAAACCGGTTTTTTTGGACCGGTTTCGAAACCGTGTTGGATAAAAACCGGGTCCAAACCGGTTTGTGTGACAAAATTCAAAACCGGTCCTGAACCGGCGGGTTTTTTCGGGTTGGAACCGGGTTGGGGGTTTACCGGGTCCGAACCGGTTCGGGTCCGGGTCGGGTCGTCGGGTCGGGTTTTGAACCCGGTTCGGATGTGCACCTCTATTTGTTAATATGTCATTTTAGGTATTAATGGGCCTACCACAACTGAGTTTAAAGATGATAATCCGTATATATATATTTGGCCGGTAAGCTCGTTTTACAGATTTTATGCATTATATTATTTCTACAATTTATATATTATAAATAATTATTTTAACTATATTTTATATTTATTAACCTATTTTAATATTAAGAGACCCAAATTAATTTGTTATAAATTTTCATAAGTTATATAATCGTAAGCGTCGGTAACACAATTTTAATCTTAAATTTCCATTTATCGTCTCGGATGTTGTATATCCGTCCCAAAGCTTTTTGATGATAAAAATATATGTTATAATTCATACTAAATCAGATTAAAAAGTTCAGTTTTCATATTGTTGACAGTTTTGTCGATTTTATCGGTTTAAGTGTCGGTAGACGTATTTACATTGAAAAATAGCAGATAAATTCTCAAATAGTACTCAACCGTTATATACAAAATGGCACTAGCTAATCACACACCCTGTCAGGTGATTTTTGGACGCCATTTGACTTTTCTCACGGCCCCTGAAGGGCCTCACGGGCCGTGAGGTGTTCGAAATTTAATTTTCACAAGTACATCCACTCACGGCCCGTGTAGGAACAAACGGCCCGTAAATGTCCACACCCACGGCCCGTGAACAAAATCTATAACGGCCCGTAAAGCCCGTCACGGGCCGTAATTGTCTTTCTGAGAATTTACTTTCCTCGATTTGCGTGCACTTTTAAATTTTATAATTATGTGACGCGACGTATTATTTCTTGATTCGATTTAAGATTCTATATAAACCGTTATATATATGACTTGTTATATACGGTTAGTGAGAAACGAAACAGTTAAAATGTCTTCTCGTGGAGGTAGTAGAAGACGTCAAAATGAGTCCTCTTCAAACTCACGAGATATTGTAGAAAGTATTCCTGATCCAATTGATAACCATAATTGGCAGAACGGGAGGAACTGGTCTCAGAATGTTATTCACTTTATGCGTAACGGTGATTCCCAAACATGTAGAGTGTATTACATGGGTCATTCCGATATTCCGTTACAATTTTGGCGTGAATTACTCGGAAACGTGTCTTTAGGTACAGATGTATGATTTAAAGTTTTTTTTGTATATTTTATTTTATTTTAAAATTCTAACAATTAAAAAAGCTGTTATTTTATAGCAAGTTCGGGCGTGGACAAATAGACTCACAATATGGAGATACGAAGAAATACGTAGAACCGAAGAGTTGCCGGGTAGTGATCGTTGGACGATTCTCTCATTTGAGTGGTTTAACTTAATATACTCGGGGTCCGTTGATGGTAACGAATATGGAGACGGGAGTGACTGTCTATATCCGGCGTTATGGGAAGTTGATACGGTAATACTGTTTTCATGTTTTACAATAAAAATCATGAATTTATAACCGTAAATTAAATTGTTTTGTAGTTTACGTACCAATGACTGATGACGAAGAAAATTGGTATCTTTTTAAGATTTCTGTGGACTCACTACAAGTTCGTATATATTCTCCATACGAATGCCGACCAAATACGTGTGATGATTCATGGTGCATTCATCGTAATGCCCGAACGATTTTCGTACAATTCGAATCGTACTTTTTACATTTTCTGTCACGTATACAATATTGGCAGCACTCCGGACAAGAACAAATCGAAGAACTGATGGTATCGGGTGAAACCGTTTGGCCTCCTAACGCCGGTCATATTGGTCGAGATTCGGGAGTTGTAATTTGTATGTTATTGCGTAGGTTGGTTCAAAATAGATCTTTAGAGTGGCAAGAGGTTAGCTTACAGGATGCTTGCTTTAGATTCCGAAGATTTATGGCAGACGAACTGTATGGTAGACGTGTAATGTAGAACAGTAATGAAATATTTTATTAAAACATAAACGTTTATTAGTACACATTATTAAAAACGACAAACCGTTATTATCACATAATAATAAAACACACAATTTTTAATCTTCTTAATCTTTATAAAAGATCCAAGCCGCAAATGGTTAAAAAAAATTTCAAAATTCTCCCTATATCTTTCTTGAGTTCTTGTCATAATATCCGTATCATTCCATAACGTATTTCGATTTTTGTAAACGTCTTTGTAGAGCTGGTGAAATGTCGTGACCTTCCTTCTTAAGTCAGACCACTTGTTGCTAAGTTCACGAGTGGTGCGATATTCTTCACGTTCGAGAATTTGATGAAAACGAGTTGAAACACGGTTCCAAAATA
Source organism: Flaveria linearis (assembly GCA_024085815.1). Taxonomy (NCBI): domain Eukaryota; kingdom Viridiplantae; phylum Streptophyta; class Magnoliopsida; order Asterales; family Asteraceae; genus Flaveria; species Flaveria linearis. The sequence goes on from CM044018.1 coordinate 11,040,890, forward strand.
TTGAATTTGGAGGGATAGTCCCTGAATTTTCGATACAAGATCTTACTAAAGTGACCTCCTCTTCATCCGTCCACGGATTTTGATCACCTGTAGCACTCATCGTTTGGGTATTGAGTAAATTTGTGTGAATTGATTGTGTGAAGTGGTTGAATTTATAGACATAAAAAATTAGTATACGGCTCATAAGGCCCTTCACGGGCCGTTTCATTTCCACATTACGGGCCGTGTAGTGTCAACGGGTGATTTTTAAAATTTACAAAGTCTCACGCTCATAATCAATGAATGCGTGAGCAACAGAAAAAGATTTCAGGGTGGATGTCACACCAACCATTTGAACAAAAGGCATTTTATACAAGTTAGTTTTGTATGTTGTGTCAATCATCAGCACGTGTGGGTACGCACGCCATAATGTGTGAGATGTGGGATGTATAAAAAAAACCCCGTCGACGGTATTTGTCGGTTCATCAATGTGAGGGGTGTAAATATATTGATGTTGTTGTAGTATAGAAAAAAAACCTGCATTGGGGTTTCACCAATTCTGGTGAACTTTTTTATTTTTGCCCGAGCGTTGTATATGGTTCGTAACACAGACACGTTATTGGGATTTTGTTCCTTCAACGTGCCTAGAATGTTTCGAGGGTCAATATTTTGCTCGGTCAGATTCTTTACAGTAGAAAGCTTATTTTTGGTGAGCCTCATTACGTATGCATGTCCTTCCAGGTGTTCAGCAGGTTCATGGTTATGAGTATCATCCACAACAACTATAATCCACCCATCTCTCTGCATCTGGTACTTACCCTGCAATTCAAATTGACAGTTTGTTTTTTTCGTGCCTCTTTTTCTTAGAGTGGATGCTCCCTTATATACACCACCCCGATCGCATTTCAACCAAATTTTAACCACCAAACCATTCGAATTTCTTTTTGAACGTTTGGTGACAATAACGAACCCATTTTCTCGCCCCACGTTAGTTGCCCAATCAACTAATTCTTCACGAGATGAGAAAACCTAATCAATTTAATATTTTTAGTTAGTTATTACTAAATGATAGTAAAATAAAAGTAAAATTAAATATGATATATCTTATAACCTGATTTGTGTCGTATAAACCCTTTTTACCGGAACCAGAACCGTCATTATCCCCGCTGCTATCGCCACCGTTATCACCCCTGTCATCGCCGCTGTCATTCCCGCCGTAATTGGACGCGAACTGTCCTAAATAGTTTGAAGCAGCCTCATCGTAATAACCGTAACCCTCCTGAGGATAATAGTTAGATTCCGAACCGAATAAATAGTTGCTATCCCAGAAAGACATCGTAACGTTAAATATTAACGTTAATATAGTACTTGAAATGGAATATTGCGTTTGTGTAGTAGTTGAAATGAAATGAATTTATATCGTAGAAATTTGAATTATGAAATGAATTTATAAACTAACGTTTATATAGTAGTTGAAATGGAATATTGCATCTCGTCACATAATTAACACGAATATCGAGGAATATTACGTCATATCAAATAATGTAATAAATAACTTTCATCGTATCATTCTATTTTAATCAGAAATAAACATACAAAATTACACGACTATCGAGGAATATTACGTCATATCAAATAACGTAATAAATACAAAATTATACAAAAAACGAGTAATAATATATCTCGTCAAATTATTAAAGGTGAAACTAGGACCCGTAAAGAAGTTCACGGCCCGTAATGAGAAATCCAAACGGGCCGTTAAGAGCTTCACGGGCCGTTAAGGAATACGGCCCGTGTTCATATTCACGGGCCGTTACGTTTTTGAATTACGTTTTTGAATGACTGATTTGACTACCGACAGGCCATACGGCCCGTGAAGAGCCTTACGGCCCGTAAGGAGGGCGTCCATTTATCCCCGAGGGCGTCTCTTTAGTAGGCCCCATACAAAATACTTTTATCAACTTAATAAATTTACTATATCATATTATTAAGTATAAAGTCATGAGTGAGCTTCTTTGAATCATGAACTAATTTATGAAGTTGTTACGTTAAATTAAATGGTAGGAACCGCTAAAAATAGCAAACTTAATATTTTTAATATTTTATTTTTGTCAGTGTTTTAGATATATTATATTATATCTAGAAACATTTTATTATTATTTTAGAAATGATTTAACTATTTAATCCTTTTTTACTATTATTATTTAAATCTATTTCTAGCTTTTATATTATTTTGAATGTATTTTAATTTTGGGAAAACATATTTTTTTATTTGTGTATATTTTAAAATAGTTAACTCATGTTAGAAGTGTGTAAATAACTAAAAATGCTCATGTAAGCACTCAAATAAAGTGTTTAGTAATACCACAACAACTTAAAGGAGGCATATGACGATGATGGATGCCGAATGATTTTCAAGAGCAATGAGAAGAAAACATGTTTAGTTGAACAAAGTGTAGAAACACTTGGTGTAGAAGGTGTGTTTTCAAGAGAAAAACTTACCACACACTACGAATGTAACACCTATGAAATTTTCATATTATTTTGTTAATAGATAATTATAGTTATGTTTCGAGCGTGACTTAATCCTTAAGTTACTTTGAGGCTCAGAAACAAAAGCTTATCAAGTTTAAAGGCTCTGTTCAACTTACTAGGTGAATACGTTTAATACTTTCAAAACATTCAAATGATTTTACTTTTGCGAAAATGGCATTAGTACATTAACCATGTTAATGCATAGAGGTATTCTGCTAAAACATTTAGACCAGAAGTATATGTATGTTTGATCAAATTTTATCCTGGGAATGGGTGAAAATCCCATACTAGGGCTGGTTCAGAGTCAGTGCAGATCCGGAGAGTCCCGTAGTAAGATTGTCTGAGCACCAATACCAGTATATATGGAGGGGGACTTGCAGTTGAAATAGACTGCTAAATGTGTGGTTTACCGTTAATTTATGATTAACTGTTTATCGTTATTCATGCCAAAATATTTTGTGTCAAATTAAATGTATTCACCAGTTTTTCGCTGATGTATTATTTTCAAACCTTTTCAGGTAAACGTGATTAAATATGTTTAGCCAGGTGTTAGTGCTGGATGGACTGTGAATCGTAGGCATGGAAACCCTGTGATGAACATATTAGCAAGAATAGTACTGGAAGGACTAAAGTTTCCTAGGCATAGAACTTGTGGCAAGTTTTGAATATCTGTTAGTAGACAGAAAGTTTTATAAACATTGCGTTAAACAATGTTATGTAAAATTTTGAGTATTTAATTCTCAACGAATATTTGTAAGTTTGTATTCTTTTATAAATCATCAGAATATTTTATTTTATGAAATAAATTGTGAAATATTTTTCCGCTGCGTAAATATCTTTCAAAACAAACAAATAAAAAGTGAACAATGACGCGTACCAATCGGTCGCACTCCCGGGGTGCCCTGAGACCGGGGTGTGACATGTTGGTATCAGAGCCACAGGTTTTAGCGAATTAGATACTTGGCTTAGTATCTAGGCTTTAACCAATATTAGAAATATTGCCTACTAAGAAAAAGTAACTAGATGCCTTGTTATATTGATATGCAATATTAGAAAAAGTATTATCCACGTTTATTTCAATAAATCTCGAGGACAAGATTTAAATAAAGGTGGGGAGGATGTAACACCTACGAAATTTTCATATTATTTTGTCAATAGATAATTATAGTTATGTTTCGAGCATGACTTAATCCTTAAGTTACTTCGAGGCTCAGAAACAAAAGCTTATCAAGTTTAGAGGCTCTGTTCAACTTACCAGGTGAATACGTTAATACTTTCAAAACATTCAAATGATTTTACTTTTGCGAAAATGGTATTAGTACGTTAACCATGTTAATGCATAGAGATATTCTGCTAAAACATTTAGACCAGAAGTGTATGTATGTTTGATCAAATTATATCCTGTGGATGGGTGAAAATCCCATACTAGGGCTGGTTCAGACTCAGTGCAGATCCGGAGAGTCCCGTAGTAAGACTGCCTGAGCACCAATACCAGTATATATGGAGGGGGACTTCCAGTTGAAATAGACTGCTAAATGTGTGGTTTACCGTTAATTTATGATTAACTGCTTATCGTTATTCATGCCGAAATATTTTTGTGTCAAATTATATGTATTCACCAGTTTTTCGCTGATGTATTATTTTCAAACCTTTTCAGGTAAACATGATTAAATATGTTTAGCCAGGTGTTAGTACTGGATGGACTGTGAATCCTAGGCATGAAAACCTTGTGATGAACATATTAGCAAGAATAGTGCTGGAAGGACTAAAGTTTCCTAGGCATAGACCTTCTTGCAAGTTTTGAATATCTGTCAGTAGACAAAAATTTTGTAAACATTGCGTTGAACAATGTTATGTAAAATTTTAAGTATTTAATTCTTAACGAATATATGAAAGTTTGTTTTCTTTTATAAATCATCAGAATATTTTATTTTATAAAATAAATTGTGAAATGTTTTTCCGTTGCGTAAAAATCTTTCAAAACAAACAAATAAAAAGTGAACAATGACGCGTACCAATCGATCGCACTCCCGGGGTGCCCTGAGACCGGGGTGTGACAACGAACGGTTGAAGTCTTGGATTTTTAGCCGTGTTACGCTTCGGAGAAGTCAAGACTAGGCTGGTGTATATGAAGATATTTAGGTTCAATATCACAAGAAAATGAGGTTATGGTACACTAATCACTTTTGAGGGTGGTTGTTGTTGCTCCTTGCTTGTTCTAATTGAGATAACCAAAGAGAGGGAGGTAGAGACGAGTTAGAGGGAGTAGGATGGAAGAAATATTGTGAATTGTATTGTTAAAAGATCAAGAATGGTGGTGGTGGTGGAAATCGTCCAATAACAATGAAAGAAATGGAACGAATCTTGCTCAATCTTTCATTTGCTCAAACAAGGGTGTTTAATTGGGCATACGTTTTAATATAAACTTTTGTCTAGATATCAACTGATTGTCTGGATTTTGAAGGATTTAGGCTAGATTTGTGTAGATTATGTAGATATTTCATTCTTGGAAGTGGAGACATTTGTTTTGGTTAGATTTGTTTGAGCTATGTATTTTGTCTTGTAGTGTATTGGGAATATTTATAGGTATTTTATTGAAAAGTTGCATCCAGGATTCGAAAGGGCGTCGAGATCTTGAGCGGACAGTGTCGGAGGATAACGAGGATACAATGATGTCAACAGAGTTTTTTGAGGTCCGAAGAGACTAATGACCATCCGACAGATTTAATGATGGGATCCTCTAATCATGAGGGGAAGATTGAAGGTTGTGACGTCATTTAATTAAAAACGATCCGACAAGGGAATGTCAATCCCACTGATACAAAGGATGGTTTCCTAAAGCAGGCCCAGGTTCACGATGGGAATATGTACCAAGCTAATAATTTGGAGAATATGGCCCAGGAGAAAACAGTAAAAAAAGATGAAATTCCCTTCAGAAGATAAAGTCATCTTTTTTAACCCTAAATTGAAGATAGGAAAATCTAAATTACCAGATCTTAATATGGAAATTCCAGAGGAACTATTTAGGAGAGCATCAAAACAGGTGTTCAAGGGAGATAATAGAAGCAAGAAGAGGAGGAAAGTTTCCGAGAAGTCAAAAGAAGTGGAGGACGAAGTGGATTTAGGAGGTGACCTGGAGGAGGAGGAATGGTGGGATGATAGGAAAATTGGCGAGGATATCAGTAGTTTAACTAAGGTGAGAATCAAAGATAGTGACAGAGAAGAGGTAGAAAAAGAAGCGGATGTCACCATTGAAGTGACACAATGCCTGGGGGTTCAAATGGAAGAATTCAAGGAGCAAGTTATGAAAATTATCAAAGAAGAACAGGTGAAGGCTAACACTAAATGAATTACTTGGCGTTAAATATTCAGGGGCAGGGAACTCATCCAAGCTCGAATGGGTGAAGAGACTAAGAAAAGAGAATAAGTCTTCTTTTAAGGCCATTTAGGAAACACAAATATCATTAATTTCAGAGAGTCACGTGCGGAAAATGTGGGTTGGTGATCAGGTTGGTTTTGTTTCAGTGAAGGCGGTAGGAACATCGGGAGGAATTATCTCCATATGGTGCACAACTATTTTTAAAAAGGAGAGAGTGATCAAAGGGCAGAACTTTATCATGGTAGGGGGAAAAATAATGGGTGATCCTAAAATAATTTTTATTGTTAACGTTTATGCTCCATCTGATTATTGTGCAAGGTACGATCTATGTGAAAGATTGCTTCAATTAAAGAATGACTGTGATGGGTTATGGATTTTGTTGGGAGATTTTAATGAAGTATGTTTCATTGATGAAAGGAAGAACTCTGTTTTTAATAATTTGAATGCTATGATGTTTAATAGTTTCATAAGGGAAGCAAAGTTAGTTGAATACCCCATGGGGGGAGGAAATTTACATATTCGTCAGAGGATGGTCAAAAACTTAGTAAAATTGATAGAATTCTTGTTGGGGGTGAATTTATGGTTAAATGGCCAAATGCCGCATTTAGAGCCCTAAAGAGAGAATTATCGGATCATTGCCTATTAATCCTTTCCTCTACAATCATAGATTTTGGACCAACTCCTTTTAGATTTTATAATAGATCACTAGATAATCTTGAACTAGTAAAGGTGCTAGAATTGGCATTTGATGTTTCACTTTCATCAAGTATGGTGGATTTGAGATTTTCTGAAAGGCTGAAAAAGATAAAAGAAAAAAATTAAGGAATGGATATTTAGTGAAAAGGTATAGGAGGAGAAAATGTATGTTGACAATGTCGAAGAGGTGGCAAGTATTGAAAAACTAGCCAAAGAAAGAAACCTTTCCAATGAAGAAAGTCAGGGGAGAATTGAGTTAATTAAGTCCCATTAAGGAGTGGAATAATGGAAAATGTAAAGATCTCCAACAACAGGCAAAAGTTAATTGGCTAAAGAAAGGGGATGAGAATTCATCATTTTTTCATGGCCTTATAAAACGACCACAGAGCAGCTATTAGAATTAATGGGCTTTGGATTGATGGGGTGTGGCGGTCTGAAACTGAGATAAAAAAGGAGGAGGTTAGAAGAGTTTTTGCAAAAAGATTTAATGAACAAATGAGAAGAAGGCCGAGTTTGAGAACATCAGGGGCTTACGTTGTCTACCTGAGGAGGAGGCGAAGTCATTGATTGAAGTTTCTACTAGCAATAATGACTCACAGGGGCTCTCCGGTGAGATGGCGGAACTGGATTATAGGAACTCAAGTCTTGGGTAGGGCATCTATTTTAATCAACGGAGTACCATCGAAGGAATTTCAAATTAAAAGGGGTCTCAGATAGGGGGACCCGTTATCTCCCTTCCTGTTTATTTTGCCTATGGAAGGGTTAAACATTTAATGGAACGGGCGATAAGATTGGGTTTGTTTAGAGGGGTTACGATCTCGAAAAGGGGCCCTACATTATTTTTGGGTGAATGGAGTGAGATAAATGTAAATAATTTAAATAGAATTCTGAGGATATTCTATCTTATGTTGGGTTTGAAGGTGAATTTGAGTAAAAGTAGGCTATTTGGGATTAGGGTTGACGAGGATGAAGTTTGTAGTATGGCAACCATAGTTCATTGTCAACCGGGCTCTCTCCATTTCATCTATCTAGGACTTCCTGTTAGGGCCAATATGAGAAGAGTTGCTAGCTGAAACCAGTTACTGATAAGTTCAACAAGAGGCTATCTAGATTGAAGGCGCAAACTCTATCTTTTGCGGGGAGGGTGACTTTAATCAAGGCGGTGCTAGGAAGTTTACAAACATACTTCCTTGTAATATTTAAAGCTCATGCAAAAGTAATTAAAAATCTTGAAGGGATTAGAAGAAATTTATTATGGGGCGGAACCGGTAGAGAAAATAAAATCCGTTGGATAGCATGGGAGAAGATAATTTTATCAAAAAAGAAAAGGGGTTTGGGTGTTAGTGGGATAAAAGAAATAAATTTAGCTCTACTTACTAAGTGGTGGTGGGGATTCAAAAAGTTTAGGAAGTATTTGTGGGCAAGAGTTATTAGCTAATTGGGGGACGGAGGGACAGAGAGAACTCTTCAACAAAAATAAATCTTGAAATTAAACAATAATAATCTCTATCTTCAGTAGGAAATTTTATTTTTTAATTTAATTAAATAAAAAGATAGAATCGTCCAATAGGCTAATCTTCAAAGTTTATCGATTGAGACGGCAGCAGGCCCAAAGAGCTCTACAGTAGTGCCTTGCGAGATCATAGCTCGTTCACCTAAGATGGAAAAGCATTTGGTTGAAAGCCTAGCAACGAGAAAAAAGAGTCCCACTGATCCTTTAGTCAACAACCATTAGTAAAGAATAGGATTAGACCAAGTGCGAGATTGGATAAAAAATAACGTATAGAAAGGATTTGCAACAGAGAGCTTCAACAGCAGCTCTTAACCCACACTTTTTGCTAATAAATTGCATTTCAAGTTCCCGTACAGTTGATCCAGCAATAAATAGAATCAAGTCTCCATGAGTCCATACCAATATTACACTTTCTTTAAATACTTTTTATAGGTTATAAGGAAGCCAAATTTCCATGGAAGTTAAAGGAGTAAAAAGTGAATCCTGGTTAAGAAGTGTGTTCCTGGGTTGTGGAAGCAAATTGGAGATATGGAAAACGTACTATTCAAGTCGGATATTAATAGGATGTAATAATCGTCTCTCCTTCTCATTCCAATCAATACAATACATACAAGCAGAGGGATCAATCTAGATCCGTTAAATATGGTATGACACAAATTACAATTAAATACAAATATAATCCATAATTATATGATTGACTCTATTACTCCCCCGCAGTCAAAGCTATAGGAGGCCGAACGCTGAGACTGGAGCGAAAATCTTCAAACAGAACCCTAGGAAGCCCTTTAGTATAAATGTCAGCGATTTGATGGCGTGTGGGGACATGAAGAATTCAGACCTGGCCACGTTGAACTTGCTCGCGGACAAAGTGAATGTCTAGTTCAATATGTTTTGTGCGCTGATGTTGCATAGGATTGCCGGATAGGTAGATGGCGCTGACATTATCGTAATATACCAGAGTAGCCTTGGTAAGGGGACGATGAAGTTCAAGTAGAAGGTTTTGAAGCCAGCAAATTTCAGCAACGACATTCGCAACCCCCCTGTATTCTGCTTCAGCACTAGAATGAGAGACAATGGGTTGACGCTTAGAGGACCATGAAATAAGACAATCATCATAATACACACAGTAGCCGCTCGTGGATCGTCTGGTGTCAGGGCAACCCGCCCAATCAACATCAGTGTAAGCAATGAGGGATGGGTGCTTCGACGGGCCAAGTGTTAGGCCAAGAGTAAGTGTCCCCTGAATGTACCGAATAATGCGCTTGAGAGCATTCCAATGGTTCGTCTTAGGTGAGTGCATAAACATACAGACCTGTTGAACTGCATAACTGATGTCAGGTCGTGTGAAAGTCAGATACTGTAACGCACCAGCTAGGCTTTGGTATAGAGTGGGGTTGTCGAAAGCAGTGCCCGAGTCAGATCCAAGCTTGGAGTTAGTGTCTACTGGGGTGGAGACCGGTTTGCAAGAAGACATGCCGGCCCGCTCAATGATGTCCGCGGCATAGCTTTGTTGTGACAGAAACTTCGTGTCGCCCTTGCGAGTAACATGGATGCCAAGAAATAGACTGAGATTGCCGAGGTCTTTCATGGCAAATTCCTTGAACAAGAGATCCATGAGATGTTGACGCAGGCTGGTGGATGAAGTGACAAGAAGGATGTCATCCACATAAAGGAGGAGATATGCTTTGTGACCTGCACTATTAAGAATAAACAGAGAGGCATCACACCGACTTTGAGTGAAGCCGATGGTACGAACATAATCAGTAAAGCGTTGATACCAGGCACGAGGGGCCTGTTTGAGACCATATAAAGATTTCTTAAGGCGGCAGACATAGTCAGGAAAATCTTTGTGATGAAACCCCATGGGTTGATGCATGTATACTATCTTATTTAAATTGCCATGTAAAAATGCATTGGTGACATCAAGCTGGTGAACTAACCAAGAGTTGGACAGTGCAATTGATAAGACAGTGCGGATGGTAGCCGGTTTGACAACGGGCTAAAAGTTTCCCTGCAATCAATCCCAACCTGTTGAGAGCGCCTATCACAAACCAAGCGAGCCTTGTATCTTTCAAGAGAACCATCCGACCTGTATTTATGTTTAAACGGCCACATGCTGCGTATAATATTCATGTATGAATCCCGAGGAACAAGCTCCCACGTATCATTATCAATAAGAGCCTGAAACTCGGTGGTCATGGGTTTTCGCCATTCCGGTATGGACAAGGCAGCAGCAGGTGTTTTAGGTACAGGTACAATGGTTGAGGTGTGAAGGTTAAATAGTTGCTTAGGCTTATGGATGCCGTCCATCACCCGGGTTCGCATTGTGCGAGTGGGCTGAGGTGGCGTGGGCATGGGAGGGTCCGGTGGTGGGGTGTTGGGTGAGGAAGAGGTGGAGGGGTGTGATGGGTAGTGAGTTTGGGGTGAGCCGGTTGGGTGTGAAGGACCCGGTTGGTGTGGGCCTGTGTTGTGTGACGGGCTGAGGGGTTGGAAAGGGGAGCAATGGTGGACTGGTCTGGTAAAGATGGTTGGGAGTGGGCTGGGGTAGACAAGGGGATTAGGCCGGGTTTGTTGGAGGTGAGGGTATGGGCTGCGAGACATGGGGCCATAGGATGGGAGGGAAATGGTCAGTGAAGGTGTTGTAGTTTGTCATGGAGGGAGAGGTTTTAAAGAGGGAATAAGGAATTTTGATTCGTTAAACAAGACGTGACAGGAGATGATTATTTTTGTGGTTTGGAGGTCAAGGCATTTGTACCCACGGTGTGAGGCCGGGTAGCCTAGGAACACACATGGGTAGGAACGGTTTGTGAGTTTATGGGTGGTAGTGGGTGGTGTGAGGGGATAGCAGAGACAACCAAAAACCCGAAGGTGGTCATATGTGGGAAGGTGATGGTAAAGTAGGTATGTGGGGTGTGGTAGTTATGGGTTTTGCTTGGTATAATGTTAAGTAAGTAGGTGGAGGTGTCTAAGGCATGGTTCCATAGGTTGGTGGGTAGGGATGCTTGGGCTAGAAGGGTTCGGATAATGTTATTTATGAACCGGATTTTGCGCTCTGCTTTCCCGTTTTGGGAGGAGGTGTAGGGGCATGATAAACGGAAAAGGGTGCCATGGTTGGCAAAGTGATTTTGGAATGATGTATTGACATATTCCTTTCCGTTATCACATTGAAAAGTCTTTATGTTGCGGTTAAATTGTGTTTGTATCATTTTGGCAAATTGGGTAAAAATGATAAACACATTAGATTTATTTGAGATGGGATATGTCCATAAGAAATTAGTGTAATCATCGAGAAATAAAACATAATAACGGTGGCCTCCCGAGCTTAAAACTGGGGAGGTCCAAACATCACTGTGAATAATGTCAAAGGGCTGAAAAGTAACATTAGACGAAGCATAAAAAGGTAACGGTACTCTTCCCAAACACAAAAGGTTCACATATGTTTTTATTCAAAGACTTAAAAGCAATAGAATTAGACTTTTTAAGAGACTAAAGTAACGCCGGTCCAGGGTGTCCAAGGCGTTGATGCCAAAGAGTGGAGGATTGAGCAGAAACGGTGGAAGTGGAGAAACACTGGGCCTGGGTGGAAAAGGTGTAGAGGTCACCGCTGCTGTCGCACCGGATGATTGGCATCCGGCTCTTGAAATCCTTCACAAGAAAACCAAAGGGGTCAAATTCCACGGAAACAGAATTATTTCTAGTGAATTGACGCAAGGAAATTAGTTTTCTAATAATTTTGGGTGCGTATAAGACGCGGTTTAGGACAAAGGGTGGAAACGGTGGTTTAAAGGTTTGGGGGCCATGTCCAAGTACCGGGATGGTGTTTCCATTTCCAACGATAATATTTTCATTCAAGCTATTATTAAAAATGGTACGAAAGTTACCTGAGTTCGGGTCCATAGAGATAGTCGCTCCCGAATCCATGACTCCATCTGCATAATCTGGTGGATTCAAAGACATTGTATATAAGGCATGTTGTATGTCAGTGGGCGAGTACGTGGCATTGTGGGCCTGGGAAGGACGCGGGCCTAAGATGCCTTGACTTTGGGCCTGAGATGACCGAGGGGCCGATGGACCTGGAGCAAAAGGGTACGGACATGGAGGCGGCAACCAAGAGAAGTTGGGTTGCCAGGACTGCTACTGTGGGCCGTAAGGGCTGCCATGGGCTGGGCGGCCAGCCGTAAGTGGGCTGGGCGGCCAGCCGTAAGTGGGTTGGAAGGACCACCCAGGGTGGTAGGGTTGGCGGCGCTTGTTTTTGTTGTAGCCCGAGCGACCGCGTCCGCTGCCTCGTGTTGTGACACGACCACGAGAGCGGTGCGTATTGTTGTCAGTGGCCTGAGGTTTGGAAGAAGAGGCTGTGAGAGCCTGTGCGGCTGCTTGGGAGGCTTCAAGAGCGGCCTCCGCTTTTTGTCCCTCGATCATGCATAATTGTGAGCGAGCCTCATAAACGAAGGGAGGGGTTTTTATGATTGAAGAATTGTTTTAATGCTTTCATAGGGTTCTGTGAGGCCTGCAAGGAGTTGAAGAACGAAGCGTTTATTGTCGACGGCACAATCAACATTGGCAAGTTGGTCTGCGATGGATTTTATGGCTTGGCAATAGGCAGTCATAGTAGGGAAGTTTTGGAGACGGGTGGTTGAGAATTTATGGGTAAGATGAAGGGCTCTGGCGGCTTTGTTGTCACTGAAGACGCCATCCAGACGAGACCAAACGTCATAGGCGGAGTTGCCCGGTTCAATGACGGTGTTCAGGAGATCATTGAGACAGTACTGTATAGCCATTGAAGAACAATGGCATCCAGCCTATCCCATGATGCATCGGTGGGTGGTGGGGTGGTGGTTTTGGGAGTTTCAGTTGAGGCAGTGGCGGGTGGAGATGGTGGCAGCCGTGGTTCAAGGTGGTCAGAGACAGAATAAGCGCGACAGTAGGTGCGGAAGAGTTCTGCCCAGGTGGAGTATTGGGCGGATTCAACCTCCAAGGTTATGGGTATAAGGTTTTTGATATTGGAAACGGTAACTGCGGGGTGAATTTTGGATTCCATGATGATGGGAAGGAGAAGGAAAAAGGAAGATGTAAAGAAGGGTGGTGGGAAGTGATCGGAAATCACAGCAAGGAGATGCAAAGATGTAAAAGATGATAATGGTTGTGAAAGAGGTTCATAACTGACCAATCGGCTATGGTTATGCAAAAGGTCATAACCGACCATAACGAACTTTGCACACCGCTAATCCAGAGTAATAAGCGACAATTATTAGAACAAAATTTTATTTGTGTAATTTAGACCATCCTAAGTCCCAACTATAAAAAAATCAACTTTATCAAGTCTCGTACCTTTTAGTCCTGTAATGTTCAAGTTCTCAAGTTACTTTCATATCAAGGTTCATGTTTGGTTTGATTGTTAATTGTAAAGTAAGTTATAGTTTTCATCTTTTGACTAAAGTCTGTTTTTATGTTATGCCCTTTAATTTTTAATAAATTAAAAGACGTTTTTAAAAGTTTTGCACGACCTTAATTATTTTAACTAGCACCGTAAATTTTCTATCTTATTTCAATCATGTGTCTTGGATCAGAGGACACAATTAATTTGTATTTTTTAAATAATTTATGTGAATAGTAACATGGCAAGAAATAACGACCAACTCACCGTGGTGGACTTTAGGCTAAAACTAAAAATAATGAATTAGAAGTAGAGAAGAAGAAGGCTAAGATGGAGAGACCATCATAAAAGAAGAATGATCAGAAAATGATATTCGTTTGCTAAAGAAAAAAGATTAAAGAAAAGTACATGCATTCTGATAACATAATATAAATTGAAATGTAAAACAAACAAACAAACAAACAAACATACCCAGTGTATCCCGTTTAATAGCAGGGTCTAGGAGGGGTAGATGGTGGCAAGTCTTTCCTCTATCTTGGGAGATAGAGAGACCGCTTCCAAAGAGACCCCCGACTCGGTAACAATGGCAATAGCCAACATAATATATATCATACAATACCACGGAAACACATAAGGAGATAGAAATAGCATGCACCAAATAAGCGACAAGTTTCATCAAATACATGGCAGAAGTCTAATAGCTATATATCAGGCGACAAGTTTCATCAAATACATGACAGAAGTCTAATAGCTATACATCAGGCGTGCCGTTTACTCTTCCTACCTACAGAACCCACTAGAAGTCCTTAATTTTAATTCTACGCCTCCACGCAGTCCTATCCTCGATCATGTGTTCAGAGAGGTGCAACTCTACCATATCTCGCCTAATTATCTCGTCCCACGTCAACCTCGGTCTTCCTCTACTCCTCCTACCCTCTAAGGTGATATTCTCTACTGCTCTAACCGGCGCCTGTATCGGTCTCCTCTTCACGTGGCCGAACCATCTTAATCTTCCTTCTCGTATTTTACCCGTGATACAAGCCACCTGTAGCCTCTGTCGAAACACGTCATTCCTTATCCGATCCAGTCTTGTTCGTCCACACATCCATCTCAGCATTCGTATTTCCGCGATCTCTATTTGTCTCTCATGCGATTTCTTTATTGCCCAACAGTCTGTTCCGTATAGCATAGCTGGGCGTACTGCCACTCTGTATAGTTTTCCTTTTAGTTTTACTGGGAACCTCTTATCACACAAAATCCCTGATGCTGCTCTCCACTTGCACCATCCTGATTGGACACGGTGTGCTACATCGCTGTGTATCTCTCCATCTTCCTGTACGTACGATCCCAAGTATTTGAACCTAGAGGTCTGTGGGACCGCTATACCCTGAATACTGATTTGGTTGTCCTCTTCAGTCTCCCCACTAAAGTTACAATGCATGTATTCCGTCTTAGAGCGACTTATCCTTAAGCCTTTGCGCTTTAGTGCTGCTCTCCACTGTTCTAGTCTCTCGTTAAGCACCCTTTTAGATTCTGATATTAACACAATATCATCCGCAAAGAGCATGCACCACGGGACTGGCTCCTGTATATTCTTGGTTATCTCATCCAACACTACTGTGAAGAGAAATGGGCTCAATGCCGATCCTTGGTGGAGTCCCACTTCCACCGGGAAGCAGTCTGTGTCTCCGACTGGTGCTCGCACACATGTTTTTGCCCCGTCATACATATCCTTGATTATTCTGATATACCTCTCTGGTACCCCTCTAAGTCGAAGACTTTCCCAAATGAGTTTACGCGGAACACTATCATAGGCTTTTTCTAGGTCAATAAATACCATATGCAGGTCCCTTTTCTTTTCTCTATATTTCTCCATTACCCTCCTTGTGACGTGTATGGCTTCTGTTGTAGAGCGTCCTGGCATAAATCCAAACTGGTTTACCGCTATATGAGTTTCGCGTCTAATTCTTGTGTTGATAACTCTTTCCCATAGTTTCATCGTATGGCTCAAGAGCTTTATTCCCTGTAGTTTGCGCAACATTGTACATCTCCTTTTTTCTTATATATAGGGACTATGACACTGCTTCTCCACTGCTCCGGCATCTTCCCGGTCTTGAAGATAGTGTTGAATAGGTCTGTTAGCCATTGCAGGCCCTCATCTCCGAGACACTTTCACACTTCAATCGGTATGTTATCTGGCCCCACCGCTTTAGCCCTTCCCATTTCTTAAGAGCTCTCGCAACTTCGACGACAGTGATACTTCTACAATAGCACTTGGTTTGTGTGTTGTTTGAGTTGTTTGGTCGATCTCAGTTTGCTGATTAGGGTTCCTTAGGTTGAAGAGGTCATTGAAGTAAGTTTTCCATCTCCCTTTGATGTCTTTCTCCTTCATCAAGACCTTTCCATCCTCAGCCTTTATAAACTTCACCATTTTCAAGTCTTGTCTTCTACTTTCTCTTGCCTTGGCAATCTTAAACATGTCATGTTCTCATTCTTTCGTCTCTAATCGCTTGTACATCCTCTCATACGCTGTGTTCTTTGCCTCTGACATAACCTTTTTCGCCTCACGTTTGGCCCCTTGTATTTAACTTTTAAATCTGCTCGTTCTTCCTCATTACTACAGCGTAACAGCTCTCTAAAGCTTTGTTGTTTAATTCTTATCTTCTCCTGTACATTTTCGTTCCACCACCAGGCTTCCTTATGACCGATTGTCCTGTTTGTTGTTACTCCAAGAGTTTCTTTAGCTGCTTGGATAACTCTAGTTGCCATGGCCTCCCATTTTTGGTTTGTGTCTTCCTGTGGCCCAGTCTGGCTATTGGTATGACCTTATCTCTAAAGGTGGTAATATTTTCATCTTTAAGCTGCCCCCATCTGATCGTAGGTCTAGTTCTCTTAGTTTGTTCGACAATTACTCTCTTGACGCGTATATCCGCCACCAACATATGATGCTGCGTCACTACCATCTCGCCCGGGATTGCCTTACAGTCCTTCCAAGAGCTACGGTCTTGTCCCCTCATCAGCAAATAGTCTATTTGTGTGTGTCTTCCGCCGCTGCTAAACGTGATTAGGTGTGAGTCTCTTTTCTTAAAAAACGAATTTATAATGCCTAGGTTATGTGCTAATGCAAAGTCAAGAAGCTCCTTCCCGGCGTCGTTCCTAAGACCATACCCAAAGCCTCCATGCACCAACGGGAAGTGATCATTATACTTACCAATATGGCCATTAAAATCTCCTCCTATACATATTTTTTCTTCTCTAGGTATGTCTTCCATAACTTGGTCTAAACTCTCCTAGAACTTTTTTCTTTCCGCTTCCCCTAATCCAACTTGTGGTGCATACGCACTAACTACCGCCACTACTACATCTTCTATTACTATTCGTAACAACATAAGTCTATCATCGTATCTTCTTACCTCCACTACATTATCTTGAAGTTCTTTAGCAACTAGGAAACCTACTCCATTTTTTGACCCATCTGAACCTGAATACCATAGTTTATAACCATTACACTCTTTTGCTCTCCTACCCCGCCATCTAGTCTCCTGGAGACACGCTATATGCACTCTACGTCTTTTCAGTACATCTATTAATTCTAATAACTTACTAGATAGGGTTCCTACATTCCACGAAGCCACTCGTACGCTATAACCTTTTTTCCCGTAGTTGCACTTCTCTTCACTGAACATGATCTCGGTGCAGCATAATGGCTTCTACTATCTATAGTATCAGCCTATCCACCTTACTAGTACTGTACAAAGAAACTGCAGTCCTACACCCGAGGTAGTCAACACAAAGGTTGCGCACAATCAAATCGAGGAAACAAAAAACAACAAATTACAAGCAAGTGGCAATAGCACAGAAAGTAGGGGATGACTCTCCCTGATTAACAAAAAAACAGCAAATCACAAGCAAGCAGAATTTACACAGAAATAGGGGATGACTCTCCCTGTTAAAAAACCAGGTGCTGGTACCCCTAACCCAGCCAAATAATCTAAACGAAAATATATAAGTAAAAAAGACTAAGAGCAGCTATGAAAACCCGAGATGGAAGGATCTCACCAAATGTGTACCCCAGTTAGTGCTCTTCGATTATGCTTTGTCGGGGTGGGATGTGTACGGGTGCAAGAGGGTTGAGGGTAGCTGTTGGGCGGCGGCTATGGTTGGTAGGTGGGTGGGTGGTGTCGGTTATGGTGGCTGAGGTGGTTGGGCGGGTGGCTGTCGGTTTGTGGTGGCTGCGGGGGGTGGGTGGCTAGCGGGCGGTGGGGGGCGGTGAAGGGGATGGTGCGTAGCAGGTGGGGGGGGGGGTGTTCGGTGACCGGTGATGGTGGTGACGGTGACGGTGGTGACAGGTAGGGCTCCGTAGGGGGTTGCAACACCGCGGTGGTGACAGCTAGGGCTCCGGAGGGGGTGGCGTAGAAGTTGCTGCACCGCAAGTTGCAGGTGGCCGGTGATGGTGGTGACGGTTAGGGCTCCGGCGAGTTACCGGTGGTCCGCTTGCTAGGGCTCCGGCGAGTTTCCGGTGGCCGGCGGTGGCGGTGACCGGTGATGGTGATGGTTAACGGTACAATAGAGAGAGAAAGCTTAGAGAGAGAGAGAAAGCTTAGAGAGAGAGAAAGCTTGTCCCGGTGACGTAAATGAAAATTGTATTGATATGCTTAAAAATAAACACAACAATGATCTCCTATATGTGAAGACCATGAGATACAAACAAACAAACATACTCAGTATATCTCATTAAAAAGCAGGGACTGGGAGGGGTAGGTGGTGACGAGTTTAAATGCAAAGGTGGTTTGGTGAAAGGCCTTTGCATGGGTCAAAAGGCCCATCCCATCAAGAGTTAACTAAGTGAAAGATATGATGTTGTTTTTTCAAGCAATGGAAGGAGATAAGAAAACGAAGAAGTTATTGCATACTATTTGCCTGGTGACTTTTGGTATAATGCTTCAAAGAAATGATTGCATATTCAAGAAGAAGATGAAATCTACAAACATGGTGCTGTTGGAAGTGAATGAAACTGCTTTTCTTTGGATGACGGTTAGAACTAACACAAAATGTTTAGGATGGAAAGATGGTGTGATTTTAATTTTAATTTGTACTGTAGTCATGGATGTATTTTTGGGGCCAGTTTTAGCTTCTTGCTAATTCAATGGCTAGTTTTAATGATATTGATTCCTTTTTACTGGTCGAAAAAAAATTGAGATCATCCATGAAATCATTAAACTCTCCTATCATGTTTTACCGAAACAAATGCATCGACCAATCCACAGATCTTTGCTAGAAAACTCATTTGGGAGGTTGGATATGTAGATAGTTGTCGGCTTGCAAATGTCTATGTTTGATCCATTACCATTCTGGTTATGTATCTTCTTCCTCTAACCTCATGCCACCCATTTGCTATCTTTTCTTGTTCCATCTTCTTCCTTTGACTTAGTTCTTCCAGGGATCCATATGCATCTTTCGTTCTCTAGTAGCTTGAAGCCGGCACGTTCTCTCTACGTCTCTCTCCATTTATCATATGTAAGTGATGAAGTTAATCTAAAAAAAACGATCTCAATCAATATCAATATACTAACACAACTTCCAATTATATGCAACTAACTACACAAGGTGATCTCAACAATTATCAACATACTACCACAACTTGCAAGCATATATCTAGTCATTTAATGATTAAGCACCAATAAAGTAAACAATCGTATATCTATAATGATTAAGCACAAATAAAGTAAAGCTACATGAGGCGATCCTAGTTACTATGCTTTTGGATGTACAAACACTTGAGATCATCCATGAAAACATTAAACTCATCAAAGCCTTTAGCAAACATAAGTGAATTCATGTCCAACACAAATTAGAAGCTCAATCGAAGTGACACACAAACCCTACACCTGATTGTGATCATAGGTGTTAGCCACACATGCTTAAATAAGGTGAATTCAGCTCACCACCTCCGTTATCATCACCAGAGGCCAGAACCTCTAGTCTATTTCCTATATTATTTGTTTCTATCTATCGTAATGAATGTCATTCAATAATATTATTCTAGTATCTTACAATTCGTGAGTGGCACTTGGATTCTCACCTTAAAACAGTAAAATAACTTCTTGAGTTGTAGAACGAATGAGCTAGACGTGAGGAAAAAAACCGGTTCGAAAATCGGTTCGGCCAAAAAAATCGGAACCCGTTTCAAATAAAAAACCGGTCCCAAACTTACCCGATCCGCCGGTTTGTATGCCGGTTTGGTAGGTCGGTAGGTGACCTACCCACCTACCCACCTACCCACCCAAAACCGGCTTATAAACCGGTTAAACCAGTAAAAAACTGGTTTATTAAAAAAACCAATCGGTTTGATAGGTTCGAGTATTCAGTGAGCCAAATCGGTTTGTAACCTGAACCAGTTTGAAAAAAAAAAAGGTTTGACCTCATAACACAAAAATCGGTTCGGTTTTAAACGCGAACAGGTTTAAGTAAAAAAAACCGGTTGTACACCTCTAGAATGAGCATATGCTAAGCGAATTTCAAATGGCTAATGCGAATAATGTGCCTAATATTATTTCAAAATTTTGACCATGAGAGGTCATTATGACTTATCAAGTTATCTAATCTAGGTGATTTAGATTTAACTGGATTAATATGTTTCAAATATGAAAGTAATGAATCTTTTTCTTACGTTCATGATATTAAATACATGTTTAGTATTTTTTTATTTAAGGGATATTATAAGTGGATGACATTAAGTATGTACAAAAGAGAAAAAAATAAATAGACATGAATATGAGTATGGTTTCACTATATCTCATTCATCATCGTTGTTGTTATATCACCTTTTTTATGACGATTAAGCCAACAAGAGACCGTTAAACAATAAGTTTCAACACTTAATGGTCGTAATAAAATATAAAATAATAAAATAAAGAGTTATTACACAAATGGTCCCCGTGGTAAGATCGTTTGTCATGTTTAATCCACAAGTATCATTTATTACAAACTTGTAACAAAACTGCTTCATTCGTTAGATGGATGTTAACTTTTTCTGTTAAGTGTACTTATAACGACTATTATACCTATACCTGGCAAAATGGCGGGTCGGGTCGGGTCGGGTCGGGTTAGGTGGCGGGTTAGGATGGGTTCGGGTCAGGATGGGTTCGGGTCAGGACGGGTTCGGGTCAGGACGGGTTGGGTCAGAATGGGTTCAGTTAAAAAACGGGTCAGGATGGGTTCAGGTCAGAATGGGTTCGGGTCAGGATGGGTCGGGTCAGGACGGGTCAAATCCTAAAATATCAAAATTCTCAATTTTGCAACACAAATAATAGAAAGCATATAAACTACAAATTAAACGGGTTAATTAAACGGGTTAAACATGTTAAGCCAAACACGACCCGTTTATTTAACTTGTTAATTATGTGTTCTGCAAGAAACTGATGCCCCTAATTTCATTTTTTGAACAACAGACCCCTGATTTCATTTGCATTTCGACATTGAAAGATTACAACCTAAACAAAGTTAATCAATAATCACCAAAATTTCAAACCGTCTCCCCCAATCGGTGTTTCAAGACAATAACAAAACCCCCAATCTGAAGTTCATGCTTGAGACTTTGAGAAATCAAAAATGAACTTGAAAACCAAACCAAATCTCATAGATATTCATCACAAATCGAAATCGAAATTGAACAGAGAGAGATTGAAAATCTCTCTCGATCTCAGATGGCAATGGGCAGCGGGCTACAAGAGGGAGCCCATCCTGACCGACCGATGTCCGATGTGGGGATGCTCGATGGCCGGGACCGATGTGAGATGGCGATTGGCGAACTTCAGTTTTATTCCGATGTGGGGATGCTCGATGGCCGGAACTTGTATCTTCAGTAATGTGCTTTTTAAAAAGGAAAATCACCCATTAAAGTTTAAAGAGCCCATCTTGACCCGTTATATATTTGTAGGGAACCCATCTTGACCCAATCAATTATTATTTTTCTTTTTAAAAGTGTCCATCCTGATTTTTTGATTTTCATCCTTGACCCAAAACAGCCCAAACTTCATTTTTTAAAGTCCAAATCAGCCCATAATTATGCAAATGGGTCAAGGATTATACCGCTTTTTCTTTCTCTTAACCTTGATTGCATCATCATCACACCACCCCATGGAAGTAGCATGACCAGCATAGACCACCACCACAACCACCACCACCGCCAACGTAGCCGTTCATTAGAGTTAGCCTTCGCCACCCTCCGGACACCTTTCTCCTCACCACCAACAGCCGTTCATCAGTCTACCCTCTTTGAAGCTACCTTTGTCACCTCCACATGACTGTCAACCCCTTCACTCGCGTCTCCCCTTTTTTTCGTATCATCTTCGATCACCTCCACATCAGTCTACCCCTTCACTCGCGTCTCCCCTTTGTCACCTCCGGACACCTTTCTCCTCACACCAACATGACTGTCATATCCGCAAAAATCCAGAATACGAGTGTTGCTGGGGGGTCGAGTGGTTGTGGATATTAATGAGAAGAAATCTTGGATTAGCTTTTCAGATATGAGAGATGGATGCTAGATGGTGAAGGTGGCGAGATTTGGTTCCGGTGAGACGATGACGGCATGGTGGTGATGACGGCATGGTTGTGGTGACCGCGGGAGAAGAAGGATGCCTTCCATGGAGGTGTGGGCCGGTGAGGTACTGAAGATTAAAAAGATGATGATGGTTGGGTTTAAGGGTAAAATGTATTTTAATAGAGTTGGACAAATGTTTTTAGGTTTAGTGGTTTTTATGCTAGGGGCATTAATGTCATTTTTTTAAATCTAACAAAAAAGTTAACGTCAGTTAAAACTAGTGGCGATTTTGTTACAACTTAATATAATTAAGGGGGCTAACTTGTAATAAATGATGCTTGAGAATAAACGTGAAAAACTACTCTACCACAAAGATCATTTGTGTAATTAATAAATATTTTAAGAGGAACACAATAACCCTACAATTCAATAACCATATTAAAAGAAAACTTAAAAACTAAGAAAGGGTCTAGATCAACTTGTAAATTTGGAAATAGGAGGTGGCTTGTAAGTTGAGTTAAGCATATGTGTTGGGAGTAAGTTTGACTTTGACTAACGGAATCTGATAGAAAACCCGTTAGCTTTATTAACGGTTTGGCAGTTAGTGTGAGGGGCCACTGCATGTTTGGTAGCATTCCGTTTTAACGGAGAGTGGGTCACATGACGTGTGTGGCTTAAAGTAGATAACGTGCTATCCCGTTACCACCAACAAAAACTTCTGTTTTACACCACATCACACTTTTATTTTTAATTTCTCTTTTTAATATAGCCTTTTTAATATTAGGTTTAATTTGATTTCAATAATAGTCTTTCAGATATTACTGGAAAAGAATTTAAGTGTAAATAATATAATCAAATAGTTAATAAATTAAATAATACTTTTAAGAAAGTATAATAGGAAAAGCAAAAAAGTTATTTTGATTTATGGGATGAAAAGATAAATTAACAAACCAATTTAAACATATGTAGTTTTTTTAGAACAACTTATATTCTATTCTTAATATACTCAATTGTTTGTCACTCGTAAGATTTAAACCCTTAGTTTTCAATGTAAAGACAAAATATATCATCACTCGACTTTCCATTTAATACTTAAACATACGAAGTTATTGATAGTTTTTAGCATCTACCTCAAATGGTATACGGTTAATTCACACTTTTATTGTATGTATATTAGTTACAATATAAAGCCAAATAACGTAACAATTTGAATGCGATTCACATTTATTTAACCCTTTGTCTTCTACTTCTAATATAATACCCATATGAAATTTTTAAAGAGTCAATCATCAATTACCGTGGCTACATGCAATGAGCAAATGTGATTCACATGTATTTGAGAGCTCAACAAAATCGACCTTAAATGACTACAATTAAAATATATATAAAAAAATGACAACTTATAATTAAACAAAAGTAAAAAAACAAAAGAAAAAACAATTGTAAACAATGTTTAAGGTAAGACTGATAGCGAACCGTTGGTTCCAATAGTTTATCAATATGATCAGTCAATTCAGTATTAAAATCAATACGCCAACAAAGTATGGGGCAAACATCTTCCGGTCGATTTATAATATTAGCATGATCATTATAGTTCGATCTGTTTGCTCGTAACAAAACCAACGACGTTGATATTATACACTTACATCAGTGATACAATCGGTCCGGTTTAAATAAAATAATTGTAATATAAAACTAAAACAAGGACCCAACAATCTTGGAGTTCACGGAAGCCTTGGGTAGTGGGACCCTTGCCGCTTCACTTCTGTGTCCATAAATATTATTTTCAAGAATTCTTTATTCTCATTCTTTCATAAATAATTAATATTTAAAATAATAAATAAATTCTCACAATGCATTTTCCTCAACTTTCTTGCAAGGTTTGGCCGTTACGTTACAAATCTGCAAACCTTTATTAAATTATTAATTCTAAAAAGAAACAGTAAATATATTAAAAATTCCCACAGTTTCGTATCCAAAAGGAATATTTAGAAGCTCAACAACGCAATCTTTATTTCTCTTTACTATGCAATTTGTGAGGTTCTTCCAATATCACATTATGTTCCAACCCAGATAAGTCTTCTTGTTTCCATTCAATTTCCTTTGATTTTCCACAAATATCACATAAAAAGATAAAAAAAAAATTAAATATTTTCAAGAGAGAATTTACCTTGTAGCTGCATAAGAATCATCATCTCCACTGTTATTTTTATTGAATTTTTGTCTCAATCTGATATTGGGTGCACAAAAAGTGAAGTTTTTTAGGAGATTTCAGTTTCAGTTTCTGTAAATCTTTAGTTTCAAATTCTGTGAGTTTTGATTTAGAGCTGTTAGGATATCAGTTTTCACACTGTGAAGGTGTTCTGCGTGAAAAGTTCTTGTGGGTTTGGAGATTTTAGTGTGTCAAAAGTTCTTGAAGTTTTTCACACAGTGAAGGTGTTTGTGTGTGAATTTCTTTGTGGGTTTGAAGGTATATAATCCATGGAAGACGGGTCTTTTTGGGTTGTTATGAATTGATTGATATCTTGAGAAGGCCAAAGGGTTTCAAGAACTGATTTTTAAGAAGTTCTCACACAGTGAGGGTGTTTGCGTGTAAAATTACTTTGTGGGTTTGAAGATATATACAACTATTAAGCTTGATCGATTAGCGCTCGATTCGAATTAGGTGTATACCATCTTTATAAGTACTATTTTGATTCTTGAAAAAGCATAGGTTTTTCAAGAAAGTTTGTAGTTCTTGAGGTTTTTATATGCTAAGAGCAAGAAAAATCTAGTTTTGTTATTGATTCTACAATGGGTAAAAAATCAGGGAAAGATAAGATACATGGAGGGTCAAAATCTGCAGAAAATAGTACCCGAAAGCCATATGACGACGACACTGAAATTTTCATTTCCATGGCACAAGAACATAAAGAAGCGGGTAATAAGTTGTTTCAAAAGAAAGACTATGAAGGCGCGATACAAAAATACGAAAAAGCTCTAAAACTGCTTCCTAAAAACCATATTACTATGCCATATCTTCATAGTAGCATTGCAGCATGTTATATGCAAACGGGTATAACTGAATTCCCGAGGGCTATTCACGAGTGCAATTTAGCACTTGAAGTCACACCGAAATACAGTAAAGCACTCCTAAAACGAGCTAGGTGTTATGAGGCTTTGAATAGGTTGGATTTGGCTTTTGAAGATGTTAACGTTGTATTGGATATGGAACCGAAGAATCTCATGGCGATTGAGATCGCTGCTAGATTGAAATTGCTTATGGGGGAAAAGCTGGCAAAAGAAAAGTCAAAGAGTATCATAAGGGAAAATAGTGGTAAGGTGCCTGAAGAAGTGAGTAAAGCTGTTCAAGCTCCTAATTTCACTGAGGAGACACATCAAAAGACGGTGAACGAAGAAATACAAGAAGAGAAAAGTGAAAAACATGAACGAGTTGATGAAAAGAAAGATTTAGGTGACAATGATGAGGAAATTAGTGAGATAATTGAGCATGATAATGAGGAAAAAGAGGCTGAAGATAAGTTGGTTGTAGAGGAGAAAATAAGCGTATTCAGCAACGAAAATGGCCCTAAAATGAGTATTAAGTTAGTATATGGAGATGATATAAGATGGGCAAAAATCCCATACAACTGTGATGTTTTACAGCTACGAGAAATAATATCCGATCGGTTTCCACTTTCAAAAGCTGTTCTAATGAAATACCGAGACCAAGAAGGTGATATGGTGACAGTTACCACAAATGAAGAGTTAAGATGGGCTGAGTCAGCTTCGGGTCAAACTGGTACGGTCAAACTGTATATCGTGGAAGTCAACCCTGAGCAAGATCCGTTTTTTGACCATGTTAGAAGGCAAGAACAGAAGCGAAAACTTCAAAACTCTTCATCTTGCATTGAAGACTGGATTGTAGAATTTTCACAACTTTTCAAGAATTATGTTGGGTTTAATTCGGATGATTATTTGAGCCTTCATGAAGTCGGTATGAAGCTATACACCGATGCGATGGAAGATACAATAACAAGCGAAGAATCTCAAGAACTGTTTAACAAAGCAGCTGATAAGTTTCAAGAAATGGCAGCTTTGGCTTTGTTTAACTTAGGAAATGTTCACATGTCAAAAGCAAGGAAAAGAGCAAACTTTCAAGAAAACACTTCACAAGAATCTTTAATTTCACACATCAAAGATTTATACGAATGGGCGCAAGTCGAGTACTCAAAAGCAGGTCAAATGTATCAAGAATCAGTCAAAGTCAAACCCGATTTCTACGAAGGTTTCCTAGCTTTAGGCCATCAAGAATTCGAGCAAGCAAAGCTTTCTTGGTATTATGCTGTTGGAACAAAAGCTGATCTTGGAAAGTGGGATCACAAGGAGGTTATTGAACTTTATAACAAAGCCGAAGAAAATCTGGAAAAAGGTATGAAAATGTGGGAGGAAGCGATGAATATGGAGAAATCGGGTGGTACAAAAGATGACGGAGCAGAGCAGGTGGCGAATATGAGGTCGTTGATAAATGTTTTGTGGGGTACGATGTTGTATGAAAGATCGAGTATGGAGTATAAACTTGGGCTTCCATTTTGGCATGAATGCTTGGAGATTGCTGTTGAGAAATTTGAAGCTGCAGGTGTTTCGCTTACGGATATTGCTGTGATTGTTAAGAATCATTGTTCAAATGATGCTGCACCAGAAGGTAATAGTTTTGGTTCTATGTTTTTCTTGAAAATATCTCGTCTTGACCACCTTTTTACTGGTATAGGTGATTAAATGAGCATGTTGGGTAACAGGTCAAAACAAATAATTTTTAATGCTAGTCAAAGAACGTCTGGTTGATGTGTCAATGTTTTTCTTATTCCAAAACTTATGATAATTAGCATATTAAAGAGAAGAGATAACCTCATATGTTCCATTTAAAACTTAGTATTATATCATAATTATCCAACAAAAAACCATAATATAAATATACCAAAAATTCAAAGTATAACATGTATACCCTTCCCTTGAAGTTGCATGAGAATATGAGATTTGGGAGTGTTAGGAGAAAGATAAGGGTACAATGGTCATATCACAAATATATCTGAAGCATTTTTAGACGCTGAAGGTTGTTTCTTTACAGCTTTAGGCTTTGACATTGATGAGATAATACAAGCATGGCATGAGCTATATGAAGTGAAAAGATGGCAAAGTGGTGTCCCCTCGTTCCGATTGGAACCATTGTTTCGAAGACGAGTTACTAAACTCTTTTACGACATAGAACATACACAATGATCACCATTCCAAGATCACACCATCACAAGAAGAAGAATAACATATTATTGATTGGTAAGTAAAAGTATTGCTAACTAAAATGATTATGTGGTTATCATATTCATAAGTTGTTCGGATAAGCAGTTTGAAGTTGCTTATTGCAGAGAAAAGCAGTGTTGTTAATAAGCAATTTTAAACAGTCTACTAGCTAAAGCTTTTGCTGGTTAATGACAATTATACCCATGTTTCAGTTTCTCATCGTAACGCTTCTGGTTTATCGATTTGCTTGTGAAATGACGATAATACCCTCAAACTATCCCCACCCCCCAATCATGATCTAGAGATACTGATGAGATGTATTCTGCAGGTAGTCATATGACACGTTCGGAAGGCCATGGCAGCTTCCAACTCAGCATTAGACATGTAGAAGGTGCTACATTAAATTTGTTTCATTGCGGAAAATGGCAGTTGATAATGAGTTTTAGTTACTTAAATGGTTGATAAAAGGCAAAAAAATATATATATTTTTCTGTGTATTTGTTTTTGAGTTATTGGTTTGTAAGTTCTCTTCATATGGTGTGCTCCCTTTAATTATGTAACAAAACCAAATGTTTATGTCATCTGGTATTAATGATTTCAAATTCATCATGTTCATATGAATTATAGTCTGAGCCAAGTAGATACAAGGTCATCTTGTTTCTACTAATGTTAATACCTAATAACCGATATGAGAGGTTGTTTCAGACTAAGGGTGTCAGTTGTCGGGTTTCAGATCTTTAGGTTAAATTGATAATATCAAACGTAACTCATGTATTTAACCTTTAACCATGAAACACTTGGGAGGCATGTAACCTAAATATGGCCCGCTTAACCAATTAATCTAAACGAACTAAATGTGTTGATGAGTTGGCAATAGTTACCAAGTTGTAACTTGAGGTTGTAAAAAGTTGGTTATAAAGAAGTTGATAGGACAACTTGTTTAATCAAACAAGTTAAACATATCAATCCAAACATGACTCGTTTAATTAAGCACTTTTCGGGTTACATGCACTCATGTCAAGACTCACGAGTTACCATTTAACTGTTGAATGTACTCCATAACTGTCACATATAATGTTTCATGAACAAAAGATCACTGTTGATGCTTCTTATAAATATCTGTATACACAATATTTGAGATACAAGAACAAGGTAATGTATAACTGCCAAAAAAATGATTTACCCCCCAAAAAAGCAACTGGTACAACAAATGCTTATAGAACCATTATATGATGGCATATATGTAATCATAAAGCACCCCTAGAACGGGAACCTCGGCCTAACCCTAGACCTAGACCTAATGGAACCGAGGAGTCCGTTTTAGGTTTACTGCTGGTCCCATGGCTGCAACCAGAAGAATGAACATGACCATGACCATGACCATGACCATGGCCATGGCCATTTGTTTGATGAGAATGAGCAGCACTCACACCCCCATTTTGCATGTTTCGATTTAGACTCGTATTATGATTGTTATTGTTAGATATTGGCAGCATGTTTACACCCTCGGATTGAGGTGCTGATTCTATGACTTCAATGTCGTCATTGTAACCGTTTATCAAGAAATCCGAACAGTTTTTCTTGCAGCCATGATCATATGGGTTTCTGAATCGGCCTCCAGGGCCTCTTAGGTAATTGTACCGCATCATGTTTGCCATTTCGTTTGTTGTTATGTTACGACCAACCTGCACCAAAGAAGTATGATTGGGTTATGTCTTGTCTCAAACGGATCATTTTGCTGTATCAAATTAGCAAAACGAAATAGTTATCCGGTCAGTGGAGTTGAATAGGTAGAAAATAACCCAAAAAGTTATCGGTTTAGTTCTTTCCATTCATTTTTGCCCCTCATACTATATATAATTGCGCTTTAAACCTGTTTCATTCTCTAATAACTTCATTTTCTATAATATCTTTTGTCGATGTTCCAATATATATTTTTTGAAAACAGATTTGTATTCAAAATCGATTTGTATTTTTTTTGCGGTACCATGGGGAACCAAACCAATTATGAGCCAAAAACATCGTTGTCGGTATTGATATTATCAGAATTGGTTTTTTTAATTTTGAAATAATATAAAATCTAATCATAATTAGTACACTTATTACTCATATAAAAATATTTTTCGGGTCAACCGAACTAGACGTATACAAATACAAAAAATCTATAAAGTAGTAAATAAAAAGTGGGTGAGAGATGAAAATAAACCTGAGAAATTTGCATAACGGTTAAAGCCGCCACACCAATGAAGAGGGAAAATCTGAAACCAAAAATAATAAAACGCCAATGTGTTGATTGCCAACATATTGCCACCATGCCCCAAATGAAGATGGAGCCAGTGGATCAGTCAGAATTCCTGCAACAGGAATTATGTTATTTCAGAATACAAACTCACCCAACTCTGCCATAAAAAGAGATGTCATAACTTATAAATGCATCACCTCATTTCTAAACAAAAGAGTCACATTTGACTCTTAAAAGTTAAATGGATATGATTGTTACCCTCAATGAAAGTTTTGATAGTTGCATCTAACGACATAAAAAGTATAAAATAGAAACTAGAGGTGAAAATTTTGACACTTTTACTTATGAGTGGGTTGATTTGGATTTGGGTTATTTTTTATCTCTAAAAGTTCACATGGATAAAGTATAAAAGAATTAGCTTAAAAGGAAAGAGGATGAAGAACAACTTTTCGATACATAAAAACCTTCTAAATCACTTTATTCAAAAACTTAAAGGAGTATATATGATGGGTATATGATAGAATCCGAACAATTAAGCAGGCAAACAAACAATACTGAATTGATAAAGCTGGCCCAATTCGAGAGGGGCTAAGTCTCCATTGATTACAAATCAAATTGAACAAAATAACTAGCATAATAATTGAAAGACAAAGCCTGCTAATTAAAGATCATTTGATAACTGCTCCTGAAACTGGGATCGTGCATAACTCCCCACCATTCCACTAATTCGCTGCTGTGTTGCCCCATTGGGTCCACCCAATCACCGAAAACAACCTTAAATTCGGATCCAGACCCAGGCCCATTTCGGCCCAAACCATGGCCCATCTCATCTACTTTAGCCCGATTCCTGTTTCTTCGTGTGTATACTTGCTGGATTCTATCATTACTTCCCCCGCGGTAAAACGCCTTGTCCTCAAGGCGGAATGTAGGAAATTGCTCCGCAATCAAATCGTATTGTTCCCAAGTCGCTTCCTCAGCCGGTCGTCCGCACCAAGAAATTAATAGCTCCAAAACTGGTTGACCTGCCTCCTCGACCCATCGGTGAGAGACCACCGTAGATGGAATAAGATCAACTTCCCAGTCCTTAGTAAGAGGTAGTGGAGCAGGTGGAGTAGAAGAGAAGGATCCTCGAGCAGGTTTAAGCATGGAAACATGAAACACCGGGTGAATTTTGGCAACTGGAGGCAACTCCAATTCGTAAGCTACCGGTCCGATCACACGTTTAATGCGATAAGGACCAAAAAACCGAGGAGAAAGCTTCTCATATCGACGTTTAGCCAAACTACGCTGTCGATAAGGTTGAATCTTCAGAAACACATAATCATCGACCTGAAAGGAGAGTTCTCGACGTTTACTGTTGGCTTGAGCGCGCATACGATCCTGAGCCTTACTAAGATTGAGGCGGAGGAGTTTAATCATATCATCTCGAGTAATCAATTGTTGCTCGAGATCGGCATTTTTCGTATCCCCCATGGTGTAAGGTAAAAGCAGAGGTGGATCGCGACCATAAACCACCGAAAAGGGGGTAGTACCTATGGAAGTATGATACCCGGTATTATAGGAAAATTCAGCCCAAGCCAGGTAGGAACTCCATTTGACAGGTTGCTCGTGGGCAAAGCAACGCAGGTAAGCTTCAAGGCATCGGTTTAGCACCTCCGTTTGCCCATCGGTTTGCGGGTGGTAGCCGGTGCTTAGTTGCAGCTTAGTTTGACTTAATCGGAACAACTCCTGCCAAAAATTGCTAAGAAAGATGACGTCTCGATCAGAAACAATGGAGCGGGGGAAACCGTGAAGACGCACAATTTCTTTGCAGAATACCAAGGCGACAGATTTCGCCGTAAATGGGTGGGATAAACCGATAAAATGGGCGTACTTGCTTAACCGGTCGACTACGACTAGGATGGTATCGAGACGGTTAGACACCGGTAATCCCACGATAAAATCCATGGAGATATCCTCCCAAATACGTTCCGGTACGGGAAGTGGTTGTAGCAATCCGGCTGGTGAAAGAGTTTGGTACTTCTGTTGTTGACAAGTGACACATTGCTGCACATAAATGCGAACCTCTTGTTTCATACGTGGCCAATAATATTGAGAAGATAGCCGCTTGATGGTCTTCAAAAATCCCCCGTGACCACCCATTAGAGAGTCATGGGCTTCCTGCATTAACTTGAGTTTTATGTGAGATACATCGGGAATGACTAATCGTCGCTTATAAAACAGAAGTTGGTCCAGCAAGGTGAAATCTGGAAATGAGGAAGGATTCGCGTTCAATTGCTGAATAATTCCACTCGTGTGGCTATCTGTCTGTAAACCCCTACGAATCTCCTCCACATCAACACAATAAGGTATGGTGAAAGTCAACAGCTCACTAGAATGGGGCATACGAGAGAGGGCATCTGCACCTTTGTTTTCTTTCCCCGGTTTATGAGAAATGGAAAAGTCGTAAGGCATGAGTTTCAACAATAACCTCTGCTACTCCGTTGTTGTGATTCGTTGTTCGAGCGAAAACTTGAGGGTATAATGATCGGTACGAATCTGAAAATGACGACCCAAGAGGTAGTGGTTCCATTTTTGGACAGCCAACACTAGCGCTAACAACTCCCGATCGTATGCAGATTTGAATCTATTAGAAGGGGAAAAACCCTTACTAAAATAAGCCACCGGGTGTTCTTCCTGCGAAAGAATGGCCCCGACCCCCTCAGATGATGCATCGCATTCCACCACAAATGTTTTCGAGAAATCCGGTAACCGTAGAACGGGAGCAGAAAGAAGGCCTGTTTTAGTGCAAGGAAGGCTGCAAGCGCTTCATTGGACCACCTGAATCCATCCTTCTTGGTGAGGGCAGTTAGTGGCCTTGCAATCAACCCATAATTTTTGACAAACCGGCGATAGTATCCGGTTAACCCCAAAAATCCTCTCACTTGTTTGACATTGGTTGGGGGAGGCCAAGATTGAACCGCTGCTACCTTTTCCTGTTCAACATGTACACCTTCAGTTGCTACCACATGTCCCAAAAATACCACTTTAGATTGTCCAAAACAGCACTTTGATAATTTAGCAAAGAAACGATGCTCGTGTAACAACTTAAGTGCCTGTTCCAAGTGTTGTATATGCTGAGTCATACATGTGCTGTATATGAGGATATCGTCAAAGAAAACCAAGATAAAACGTCGTAAAAAGGGGCGAAATAAGTCATTCATAACCGCTTGGAAAGTCGAAGGTGCGTTCGTAAGACCGAACGGCATGACCTTGAATTCATAGTGCCCGGAATGTGTTCGAAAAGCTGTTTTCGGGACGTCTTCTTTGGTAACTCGGATCTGGAAATAACCGGAGCGTAGATCTAGTTTTGAAAATACCGTAGCCCCGTAGAGTTCATCTAATAGCTCATCGATGTTGGGAATGGGGTATTTATCAGCCACAGTGATCTTATTAAGGGCCCGATAATCCACACACATCCTCCACGTATTATCCTTCTTTTTGACTAAAAGAACAGGGCTTGAAAAAGGGTTGGTACTTGGCTGGATAAAACCTGCTGTTAGTAGCTGTTGAACTTGAGTTTCAATCTCTGTTTTTTGGGAATGTGGGTAACGGTAGGGTCGGATATTAGGTGGGGTAGCATTGGGTAAAAGTGGGATTGAGTGGGTTTGGAAACGAGTGGGTGGTAGGTCTTGTGGTTCATCAAATACAGTCGAGTAACGGTTCATAATAGGCTGAAATTGTTGTGGGATTGGAGGGGGATTGGAGGGGGATTGGAGGGGCATTGGTAGGATCGATAGCTAGATGCTGAAAACTAGAAGACTTTTGTGGGCCGGAAGGAACTCCCTGTAGTTTGTACCTCACTCCGTCAATGGTGAACACCATAAACAACTCCCGCCAATTGGCTTGGACAGTGTTTAAGGTTGCTAGCCACTGAATTCCCAACACTAGATCAGCCCCGCCCAGTGAAAATGGGTGAAAATCTTGAGTAATCTTGAGATTATCCACCTGCACAGTAACATCCTTGCACACCCGCCCACATCGGATTATATCTCCGTTCCTAATTTGGACCCTGAAAAGTGGAACTAATCGAGTGACTAGTTTCAACTCATTAACCAAAACATCAGATATAAAATTATGAGTGGATCCCCATCTACCAAAATAAGTACTTTGTGCGAGTCTAACGTACCGTGAAGTTTCATGGTAGTCGGGTGTGATTTTCCCAGGATTGCGTTGCAGACTTATCTCAGCGGTATCCTCCTGCGTGCTCTCGCGGTCCGGGGTTTCATTCATGGGTGGCTCCTCAATTTCCTCATCTGCCTCCAACACCTTAAACGTACCCGTTTTACAATGGTATCCTGGCCCATATTTGTCTCCACATCAGAAACACTCGCCACGAAGAAATCTCGCTTGTTTCTCGCTATCCGAAATACGACTGGTGGATTTGGATTGGGTTGTAGCAGAATTTGTGGGTTTACTGTCGAACTGGGCAGCTTTGGGTTGAGAAGACCCGGTTGACACCTTATTGGAGCGGTTTGAACTTCCTTTCGCTTCATACTCCAGAGCCAGGCTGACTGCTTTATAAACAGTCCTTGGTTTATGGAGTCGAACATCAACTTTAAGTTCCTCTTTAAGACCGCTCAAGAAGACCCCAAGAAGGCAGTAGTCGGGCCAATTGGAGACTCTAGACGATCTCTTTGCGAACTCTTGACGGTATTCTTGAACGGAACCTGTTTGTTTAATGTCGCACAAGTGCTCGTCGGGATTCCGAAACTCAGAGGGTCCGAAATTCTTTTGGAGAATGCTGACTAAATCCTCCCAGAACTCAATGTGTTGATCGCTCGATAACCAGGAGTATAAATCCAGTGCGTCTCCCTCTAGATGCATGGAAGCCACATCAACTCGATCCTCCTCCGGTATGTTATAATAGCGAAAGTATTTTTCAGCTTTGAGGATCCACCCCCGAGGATCACCATCGCTAAATGAAGGGAAGTCTATCTTGTTATAAGGTCGCTGATGTCGGTTATTACTCCAGGAAGAATCGCCCTCCTCATATCGTCCCCCTCCACCCGACTTTTCTTTGAATTTTGATTCAGACTTAAGATTCGCGACATCGGCTTTCAAGGATTCCATGGATTCGGCTATGGCTGCTAATTGTGTAGCAATCGGATCCGGTGGATTTCCCTCGCCCGAGTTGTGTCGTGTTTGAACCATCGTTTACCGGCAATGGAACCAATGATAGAATCCGAACAATTAAGCAGGCAAACAAACAATACTGAATTGATAAAGCTGGCCCGATTCGAGAGGGGCTAAGTCTCCATTGATTACAAATCAAATTGAACAAAATAACTAGCATAATAATTGAAAGGCAAAGCCTGCTAATTAAAGATCATTTGCTAACTGCTCCTGAAACTGGGATCGTGCATAACTCCCCACCATTCCACTAATTCGCTGCTGTGTTGCCCATTGGGTCCACCCAATCACCGAAAATAACCTTAAATTCGGATCCAGACCCAGGCCCATTTCGGCCCAAACCATGGCCCATCTCATCTGCTTTAGCCCGATTCCTGTTTCTTCGTGTGTATACTGTTAGGAATCAAGCGGCGCAGCGGAACCAACACACGAACACGCACAAACGATTATCACGCAGAAAACAGAACAATAAACGACACAAGGATTTAACGTAGTTCGGTCGGTGTGACCTACGTCCACGGACTGCAACATGGGTATATATAGAGACTAATTAGGGTTAACTATTTAATTAACAAGAAAACTAAACATGGGCCCAAGCCCAAAGCCTTCACAAACCCAACAATCTCCCACTTGAAGGCTTTGCGATAAATTCTAGCCCGCCATTCAAGTACAAAGCAACCCAGTCGTCCAGTAACTTCAGTAATCTTTAAACAAGTCTTCCAAGCTTCCAGTTCCCTGAGAACAAGCTAAGACTTTATCACATCTCCTAGTTGCAGCGACCCCTCATCATCAAGTACTAGAAGGGTCAGTTGAAGCTCCCCCGAGCTCCAACTCAGTCCACACTAGTGCTGCCAACGACTCATCCTCCATCTTAACCGGTTTGGACATTCCACCGGATTCAAAGACACACCGAGGATCACCATCACTCTCCAAATTCAGCAAACAATAACCAGGAGAGAATTTTTCAGTCGCAGTCTTTAAAATCCAACGGTTCTTTGTAACTGTACCCGAAACACGTCTCGTGCTCCCACTGTCACCGAATCCCCTGAATGGTTTAGACTTCTGAACTCGTTCACCTAACATCCCTGCTCCAGACTTCATGTTTGCAAAATGAACTCTCTTAGCACTAGATTTAGTGAACTGGATTTTTTCATACTTAACCGGGACGGTCATACATCCCTCAGCAGGTACCTCAACCATATACAATGACCCACGCTTCATACCACGAGCAATAACCAGATTACCATTGATCACCCTCCATTTACCACTACCAAACCTCACTTCCAGTCCTTGTTCATCCAGCTGACCAACTGAAATCAGTTTCTTCTTCAGCCCCGGAATCACCCTGACATTCTTTAAGTTCCATGTAGTACCCAATGAAGTAACCAGATCAATATCACCCATTCCCGTTACCTCAAGTATCTCGTCATTGGCTAATTGTACCTTTCCAAAATCACCATATTTCAGATTCACCATCGTTTCCCCGTTGTCCATGGCGTGAAACGAAGCCCCTGAATCCATGACCCAAGAGTCCACACTGTTTTCCACACTGAGTATCAATGCATCATCATCAGAAACATCCCCAGCAGCAGTGTTCAATTCTTTCTTATTCGGACATTGACTCTTAACATGTCCCACCTCATTGCAGCTCCAGCACTTCACATTCTTCCTAGGTTTAGATGAACTTCTTCCCCGACTCCTACTGTTCCTGTTATTACCCCGACCCCTGCCAACATTTAGTAGTTCACTATTAGATGACTCACCCGAGTTCCTTCGTCTGACTTCTTCACCCATAACTAGATCTCGAATACCATTAAAAGTGAAACCCTTAATCCCCACAGAACTTGAAATTGCAGTCACAGTTCCAGACCAACTATCAGGCAGAGACGACAACAGCAGTAGAGCCTGAACTTCATCATCAAACTTAATTCCAACAGATACAAGTCTTGTTAAGATTGAATTTATATTGTTAATGTGAGCAATCACTGAGCTTCT
This sequence comes from Flaveria linearis, assembly GCA_024085815.1. Classification (NCBI taxonomy): domain Eukaryota; kingdom Viridiplantae; phylum Streptophyta; class Magnoliopsida; order Asterales; family Asteraceae; genus Flaveria; species Flaveria linearis. Next base: position 11,077,597 of record CM044018.1, read on the forward strand.
TCTTTCATCCTTGTGTTCACCAGCTCCCGAATTAAGAACACCTTATTCGCTGCAGACGAATTTACATACATATTTGACAAAGCAGTCATCATACCACGAGCCGTGGTTTCCTTAATGACATTAAAAGCAACATTCTTCGTCAAAGCCAATGTAATAACCGCACGAGCCTTCTTGTCCTTTGATTCCCAATCAGCTTGTTCTATTTTCGTAGGTTTTTCTTCTAGTACCATATCCAAGTCTTTTTGACATAACAATGCTTCTACTTGCATTTTCCACCAACTAAAATCAGAACCGTTAAATTTCTCGATCACAACCTTCCCGTCTTCAGCCATCTTAAACAGCAAACAAGAAGCAAATCGAAACAGTGAACAGACACAGCAATGGCATGGGCCTGAACTTGACGACTGTTCTACTGAACACTGTCAATTGACCAATTTGCTCCTATAAAAAACCTTTGCAGACAAATCTAAACCCGAATATACTTTTCTTTCATGAAACACGGTTCCCCAAATAGTTGATAATAACTAGTCAAAACAAATTAAAACTTGAAAACACAAAACCTTAACCTTTACCCGACGAATCCAAGAGTTCTTCACCAAACCCTAATCGACGGCTCAAAGAATTTCAACTTGGTACTAATCTTCTAGATTACTTGCGACATCGTAAATCAACAAAAGAAAAAATTATTTTTTTTTTCTTAGATTGAACTAATCACCCCAGAAAAATAATAGCAACTCCAACCTTTTTTTTTTCTTTTTGGTTTATCGCAAGCTTCAACAAAAAAAATTGTTCCACCTTTTCGTTACTGTTTCCAACAACAAAAGAAACAATTTTCTTTCTTCTTTGTTTGACAATACCAATCACTTCCCGCGAATCGTTTTCCGTGCAACCGTATGTTCAACGAGCCTAAGCTCTGATACCACTTGTTAGGAATCAAGCGGCGCAGCGGAACCAACACACGAACACGCACAAACGATTATCACGCAGAAAACAGAACAATAAACGACACAAGGATTTAACGTGGTTCGGTCGGTGTGACCTACGTCCACGGGCTGCAACTAGGGTTTTCTTTATTTGCTCAGTACAAAAGATTACAATACATGACATGGGTATATATAGAGACTAATTAGGGTTAACTATTTAATTAACAAGAAAACTAAACATGGGCCCAAGCCCAAAGCCTTCACAAACCCAACATATACTTGCTGGATTCTATCAGTATAACTATTAAAATACCTTTAACACAATAACTATTTGTGAAAAGATAAGATTTTGACAAAAAACTTTTACGGGTTAACTTACCCAGACATGTACAAAGGAATTACAACATTTTGGACCATTAAGAGAAACATACTTGTAAGAGCAACCACACCAGTTAAAGCCATAGCAAACACTTCTAGAACAAGAAAGCCCACAAAATCCCATTTGTTTTTCTGCATAAAAGATTCGTGCGAGATTAGTTCCAAATAGGTCAATTACAAGACCCAAAAAAACAGGATTAAGTTAATGTAAAATAAAGCCAAACACAAGACAAACATATAATATTTTTGATATTCCAAAATACAGATCATAAATTAAGACGAACCTTCCCAACACAATTAGATACCCATGGGCAGTGATGGTCAAACTGCTCTACACAACGGTCACAGGTGGAACAATGCTTAGCACGAAGTGGTCGTACAATCTAATGATCAAGATAATATAAAATAGTAAGAAGATTGCCAGAAAGTAGATATATCATTCCAAATTCAACCCATTTACTTATTAAGATATGGGTTATATTACAACTAAAAGGTAAAAAAATATTAAGAGGAAATGTTTACAAGGTAAAACAAAGATAGTTTAAAAGAATATGGGCAACCAGCTAATATAAAAGATAGATTAAATAGAAATGGGTCAACAGAATATGTAATCTTACTGCATAAAAACCTCTTTGACCATTTATTGTAATAATTCAATTTATCATTGAAATAGCAGAAATCTTGTAATCAAAATTAGCATAATAACTATTTAGTAGCACAATAACTAAACAAACAAAACAAACATACCCGGTGTATCCCGTTTAGTAGCACAATAACTATTTAGAAAAAATCGGGGTCAATCCGACTTGGCCTGTTTTTTGACCAGTACCAAAAGAACAACCATTTTGAACGCAACTCATATTTACCTATTACCCAATCTGCCCTACCCATCCATCTTGCCACCTCTAACAAAGAACTGGAAACCATAGTGAATCGGTGTAACACAATTACAAGAGGAAAAATAATAGCATGTGACGTTACCTTACAAGTTGCACAGAGTTGACTCCAATTACCAGCTAGCAAAGCAGGGTCAGGTATATCAATCTTCAGTAAAGGCTCCTGCACATTGGCCATTGCAAATTAAAATTAAAATTATAACTTTTTTTACTATTGTATTTTATGTTTTTATACACTATCGTACTATAAACAAATCTTATAGTAAGAAAAGGCAAGAGAGTGAATCCTCTAGAGAAAAAAAGAAAGTAGTTAGATGATAAAAGGTAGCACAACTTACATCTGTTGTGTCTTTTGAATCATTCCTGTTGGCTTTAATGAAACCGGGATCTTTGCTACAATAATGGCCACCACATGTATTATTATTATAAAACTCAATGCAAGATTTAAGAAATATAGCATTTAAAAACTATTTTGACCAAAGGTACTTCAATTAAAAATATAAAATGTTTGCATTGGTACAGGGATAAACCACTATATACAACACGAACTTGTAAAACAAAGGTACGAAACAATAGTACTTGAGTAGAGATGGCCACTTTGACCAATTTAATTATGAATGAGATAAAATAAAAATAAGATAAACCAAACAGTTTGAGGGTTGCCACAGTTTATTATAATTCATAAAGCATCAAGATAATTTGTTCCAAAAACTAGATTGTTACTTGAATGATATCGCTATTTGTATCATCTATGATGAACTTATCTATTTTAACAAAAATAATATATTTGAACAAGAATCATTTCAGTACAAAATTAGCCATTTCGCCTGTTATCCAACCCATCCCTCCTGCCTGTCATGCCACTTCTCTTTTTGAGCGCTCCATAACATAAAAGCCAAGACATACCAACTACACCGATAGAAAAGTATTAATCCTGAACTTGCGAGTATTACACCCATCCATGCAAAAAAAGCTGAACCAGCTGTTAACTTTGGTAAATTTGAAGCTGCCGTCAAAGAGAAATAGATAATCTTATAAGAATTGACTGGTCTCACTGATCACAAATTACATGATAAATAATTATATTAAATCTCAAAAGGTTCAAAAGATAACCCATAATGACTGAATTCATATAGGTCAAAAGTAGCCCAAATATCACAAGCAGAAGTGCTGGTGCTAGCCCTAGTTTTGAAAGTCGCCCAAATGCCCCTTCATAACGTTTTTCAAACAACTTCCTAGCATTACCCTGCAGAACAGACAAGGTCCTCAATAATCTAGAAAATAGCAAAGAGAAGAAATCCAAATACTAATGACCGGTTACAAAATCATGGACTGTAGCTGGTATGTTTTGTAATATTAATGCCAACTCTAAATATTGAAATCTCAAGGAATACCTACAAGGAAAAATGCAACTTGTCGATGATTCTTATCAGAAGCAAGCTGTGCTGGTGTAAGGCCAGTATTATCAGTCACCATTAAATCATCTTTCTTTCCAGCTTGTACCAACACCGTGCATGCTTCTAAGTTACCCCTAATAGCAGCCCAATGTAGAGGCGTACAACCTATTAAATTGCAGGATGTAAGCAATGCTGTATGACATATTTCATTACGAAAAATGATGGATAAAACAAAAATAGTTATTCAAGGAATAAGACTCGCTTTCTTAAGGAAATGTAATAAGGTAAATGCCAAAAAGAAAAAAAAAGGGAATATTATGCTATAGTACCCTCTTTATCTTGGCGTCCTCTATGTGCATCCAAAAAGAGAAGAAGACGTATACTATCTGCAAAACCTTTATATGCAGCCCTACAATTCAAAGTAAAGATCCCTCAGCACTGTTTATTAAATAAAGAATCCATAGAAAGCAATTACAAAAAAGGCTGTATTTGTTATAAAGAATCCCGTAGAATCCCACTTTCTATGGGATTCTTTGTTATAAAAAACATAGAAAATAAACTTTATTTTCTATGTTTTTTATAACAAAGAACCCATAGAAACAATTACAAAAAAAGGCTTTATTTGTTCCACTATGATTCTCATCTTAAAAAAATTCACCTTTTTATTGCTGATGCCAATATGTAATGGTGGAAATGTGGAATTATGAAATTGAAAAAACACTTAAGCCCACATCAAAGTTGGAATGCATATTATATAAAGAAAAAAAAATTCAAGTACCAATGTAAAGGACTTCTTCCTTCATTATCAGGGACATCTGGATCTGCATTCCATTTTGTGACAATGTGATAAAGAAATGCCGTCTGACCGTACTGTGCAGCAACATGAGTTGTCTGCAATATATTCAGATTAGATATGAAAACCATTTTTGCCTTCATATGATTTGGAAAATAAGTGAATACTAAGCCATGAATAATTAAACTAGGACATAAAACGATCAACACTTTTTCAGAAGCACATTCTTGGAATCATCAGTTAACAATGTTTAACATCCAAGTAATAGAATGAATCAAAACAACTAAAGAATACATCTTGGAAAAAAATAGCTAATAGTTTTAAAACTACTTGTCTATGAAGAAAATCTCCAAATTGCATTTAGAAACACACAACCTCTTAATAGCATGGCATCGCCATTGCCCATGAATATGATATAGGCGAAGAATAAGGTGTTATACAAATGTTATTTTTCCCCATTTAGTATAATTAGATGAAAGTGTGTATAAATTAAATACCAACCTGATATCCATATATATCGGCGGCATTAACCCGAGCCCCTTCTTCAAGCAAAAGATCTGCAACCTGAATGGAACCCCTAACCGCACTCCAATGCAGTGCTGTTTGGCCAGTAAGATCTACTGCATTCACATCAGCTCCACGCTGCAAATTTCATCAAAATTTTAGTTACTACCACATAACCTGACTTTTTTAAAAGAAAAAATATCATTACATATCAACAAAGGTCCAATAGCACTGTAACATGGACCCTTAACAAAATAGCCCTCTTGATATGCTTTTATAAATCATAAAAGCTAGCTCCTTGTGTGTCAATTCACACTTCACAACAAAATTATCAGTTAGGCAGTCATTTTCGAAAACTAATTAAAAATGTATGTGGTAGCTATTTCTAATCAAAATTTCCTGCGAAGGAGTTTGACAAGGAGACAGTTTGGAGCAAGGTTTATCCTAATCTACACCCATATCTCTCATATATGGTAAAAGCGTAACTAAAGAAAGCTATTGGTTTTGTTTATAACTTATGCTTATGAAATCAGGTATGAGATTCTATGAAGAACATATTGCATGTTCATTAAGAAACTCAACTTATTTTTTCATATTAAATGTTCAACTTACTGATTTTGATTTTTATGCATATAAATGTAAAAAGAGAAGCTATTAGACGGAGTGTGGACCACTCAACAATATGTCCCCATGGACTACAAACTACAGAAATCTTTTAAAATTCAATTACATTGCTAAATCTGGAAGCAACAAACTTAGGGGTCGTTTGGTTCGTAGAATATTTTGAGAAGGAACTTGAAAGGAATTGAAATGGAATCTTGTGTGTTTGGTTGGTAAATTTTTAAGTGGGATTGGAATTTTATTTTAAACATTCCACTGGATTGTTCAATATTCCATGGGTAAGTGGATGGAAAGTGAATTCCAATGAATGCGGAAGAATTTTCCAATTCCATTTCCATCTGGTGACCAACCAAATATGATTTTGGATGGAAAATTTTGCCAAATCCACGGAATTTTGTGAACCAAACAGGGCCTTATAATTTAATAGTGATGAACAACATCCCCCCCCCCCCTCTTTCTCCAAGCACACACACAAAAGCCCCTTTTGTAACACATACAAAAGCATCGGTTTTCAATAGGTAAAGTGGCTAAGAATGCTTTGGTCCCTAATTCTTAACAGAAAAAGAAAAACAATTTATACCCTGAGATTCAAAATCAAACCATAAGCAAGCTCATCTGATCATAGTAGTCAATGGCTCAAAGCGCAATCAAGGCACAAAGAGTGAGCTTGCCACCTAGGTGCCAGGTGCTTATAATTAGCTTTTCTAGACAAGACGCACAGTATAAATATGCCATTTCAGGGGTTTTAGACTGTTTCAGGCCATTTTTTAGATTGTTTCAGGCTTGTTTATGAAGGATTTTTGAAAATTTTGCCTGGAATTTGCACATGTGCACCCTGATGAACACAAGGTACTGTTGCTGCTCTGAGCTGCACCTGGGCGCTTAGCGCCAAGGCAATCGCCTTTTGACTACTATGCATCTAGTTAGTTACTCATATTAAGCTAGCAACTCTTAGAAATTTACTTAGTAACATATAAAATCAATTGGTTCTCTCACTCTCATCAAAACTGATAACTTTTGTCCATTACAAGAATCACATAAGAGTTTCAATAGACAGGAAGCAGGTGTATAAATCGGAGTGTGCGAACTAGCTCTCGTTCCATTTCCACTAAAAACATTAACTTTTTCATGTCAAAATCTAGTCATGGCATGTTGTGCAAGAAAGGGTCATTTGACAAATTTGTCATGGACACTTACATGATTAGCTAGGTGCCCTTTTCTAAACATAGTAAATTAGTAATAACAATAACAACAAAAGAGAGTGAATCAACTATTTCATGAAGGAGAATTTTAGTTACTACTTTGGAGCTCGACACATCAGCCGTCTTATGGCCACTTATAGTCAGCTCTCTTAAAATCTTAAACGCATACTGCTTTCTTATTTGTAAATATATATAGGGAAAGAATAATACACATACCTACTGCAGTTGTCTATTCTGAATTTCTAATGTGTAATAAGATAATAGTTGTAATACTAATATACAGAAATGCCTTCAGGTAAGTAAATGAGTAAATGGTCACTTTAAAAGAACAAGCAGCAGTGTGGAAAAAATTGAGAAGTCAGTCACAGTTCCTAGGGGTAAAGATAAAAATACAGCACTTGAGAACCATACAGAGAACCAGAAAAAGAAAAGCATGCCAGATGACCAGAACATATCAACATAAAGAAGAAGAATCAAAAAGGTTAAGTTGTCAAAGGTGCATGAAGAGTAGCCACAGGCCCAAAGTCACAATTTGAAAGCCCAACGAGGCTCTGAGCATATAAGATCTAATCTATTCATTAAATATGCCCATATCATGCACATCCGATAAGGAAACCCTCGGGGTCAACATACCAATTGCATATATAATGGTTACATATTTCTGCTAACTCATCATCGCATGGTGAAACGCACCACGCAATGTGCTATAGTCTTCATTACATTGATCGCATCACTCCGCATACACCAAATCTATACATGCTTCATTGCACATTGAACATATAACCTAGCACTACATTCTACCATTCACGGTGTTGCTAGTAACTCTTCATCTAAAGATAAAATACCCTATCATTAGAGTTGAAAACAACTGTTAAGCATCTAAAATCCAAGTGTATATCCAAAATTTTAACAACAACCGCCAATTAACATCAAAACAACTGTTGTACAAAGCATCACTTCTTAACGAAATTGATGATTTCCTTTGAGAAGTAAAATCAAAGCTATGACAAAGCAGATACACAACTTAACACACATCTTCAAAGACAAAATCAAAGAAGAAGAATAAGAACAAAAACCTCGAGAATATACTGAGCAGCGGCGACACGATTGTTAAGAGCTGCCCACTGCAACGCTCGATAACCGAGATCATCAGGTTTGGTGACGGAGCAACCTTCGGACTCCACCAAATTCCTCAGCTTCTCCAAATCACCATACGCAGCGGCAGTATAAACGTCGTTCTTCAAGCTCTCCTCCGGTGGTGCTCCTCCGGCGATGGCACCGTCGCCGTTTCCGGCAGCGGAATGATCTGTGGTGTCTGCAACCTCGATCTCCGACGACATGAGGGGACGTGTGTTTCAGATGTGAATTGAATCGATGAAATGATGATGATGATGATGATGTGTGATATTGATTGAAGAATGAATTGGAGTATTCATGCGAATTAGGGTTTTTTCACAGAAAAGATGATTCGGGGGTCGGTGTTGACTCGGTAATGATGATGCGACGGCTTTCTGGATGTCGGAAGAACAGATAATTACAACGGAAACAACCGAATCATACCTCATATGTTTTTATTTATTTTTTAGACCGATAATAATCTCAAATTTAATTTTTATTACCAATAACAATATCAATATAATAATTATTATATATTCGATTTGTATTTATTTTTGCCTCTATTTAGGTTGAATGCTTTTTTTTATTTCGTTCATAATCATTATTGTGAACGAAATCGAGTTGAAATAGTGTGTAAATTTTTAATAATTATGTTACTTGGATTATTGTTGGTAACAAAAATGATAGTAGCGATTGTTACCGGCCAAATCAATAGTGTAAATTGTTATCAGCCTGTAGTATTAGTTTGAATTATTTAAATCCAATTTGCATATTTTTTATTATGGTTGTATCTCGTGTATTATACGGGTTAAAAATAAACATTGTTTAATTCAATAAATGTGAATAAATGTATCCAAAATTTATTATTTTTGATTTATAATGATAATGTTAAAATAAGGATTTATGATCATAGGATTTCGGGTTAATAAGGTTTGAGATGATTGATATCAATCTCTAAAATATCTATACTATCTTAATAAGCAAATGAGAAGGACAATATTGTCTTTTCACCCAAATTTAAGAGATGTACAAGTTGTGTTGCATACTTTACAACTCATCTTCATCTCCACCATCTTCATCTCACAACCAACAAAAAGAAAAGAAGAGTTCACAGATCTGGAGAACCGCAATTAACAAAAGAAGAAGGTCGCAGACCTTCTTTTCTTTTGCAGATCTGAACATGTAATCGAATATACATTTCTCGATCGATTTTCAAATGGGCGGGCAATTCAATTTTCAAGTAGCTTATCCCCCTTTGCATTCTCTAATCAGATGAACGTTACTCAGATGACTGAAGAAGAGAGTTGATAACTGAAGAAGCGAGAGAACCTGTCTGCGAGAAGAGATGACAACAGAGGCACCTTCTAAGCCAAGGCGTTGAGCGATACTGAAGCATATGCCTTGAGTTGAAGTTGTAACGATTGCCACTTTTCCTTCAAATCGTCTTCCGATCTTTGATTTCTCCATTTTCATCGATCAATCAGTTGTTTACCTTCCTATGAATTTATGTTACCCGACGAACGACTGATGATGAAGAAGAAATTGAAGGTTGTAATTCGTCATTTTCATCATGACGCAGGTATATACCCAATCAGTGTGTCTCTGTAGCCAGCGATGAAACCCTCGATTATTACTCCATTTTCAAACCAGTAGGACCCAACACCAAGCTCCAAAAGAAGTAACAGCAGACGACTTTTCGCTATAACGTACGACCCTTTTCTTTTGAATTTCAAATTCTCACAAATGGGTTATCTCGAGTAAAGATTTCTTAACGAAACTCTTATCTTGATCCGTTTTACTTTCAGGGTTGTCTTTCGGCACGGGGGAATCGACGTGTCTCATAAGTTCTTTATCTTTGCCTATGGGATGCCCAATGAATCCAACAACAATATAAGTGTTGACAGATTGTGGGTTTTGGTTACTGAGCACCAAGTGTTTGTTGAAATGCTTCAATGAATTGAATTTTTGTGTAATGTGTAATTGTGTCATGTTGGGTTGTTTGCTTAGATTAGGGATGATAAATGTGGGTATGGATGCTATGAATTTACATAATTTGGTGCTTTTTAGGTTGATTAATTATGGTTTCTGGTGTTGTTTGAATTTTGTTATTCAGGGAAGCCATGTACATGCTCTTGGGGATTCAGTATCTTTTGGGAGGTTCACATCAGAGTCATTAGCTTGGGAAAAGTGGTCAGCTTTTCCTCATAAGCGATGCGTTGAAGAAGCTAAGAGTTACGCCCAACCGGGGTTTGTTGCGCAGAAGAAGGCGTTGAAGAAGCTAAGAAGCTAATGGTTTATATATTTTGTATGTCCATATATCACAATCAGTGCAGAAGGCGTTGAAGAAGCTAAGAGCTAAGAAGCTATGGTTTATATATTTAGTATGTTTAATCTTTAGGCATACCTTATTTAATGAACCAAAGAATTGAAAAAAAGTTCACCTCCATAAGCCATACACATGATTTTTCAGAGCAAATATGATGAATTTTCCATGATTTATCGAGAACCAATCTTTCTAACAAAATGTTGTATTTCTTTTTGCATTTTTACAAGAACTACTATAAGTTTACTAAAAGAGACAAATTTAGCAAAAGAAACTTATGTTTTAACCTCTTTGCAGAATCAAGATAGCTCTTTTATACTTATGGGGACTGATGTTGCTGAAGCTATGGAGAAATTACCATCACCTGGTGACATTAAGGTAAAGATTTCTTGATAGTTGCTATTAGTTGTGTAATTTACCGTTATATTATCGGGTTCAGAGCTCATATGTGATATATGATATACTGGTGAGATCAGGTGCATATGAGAGGGATGAAGATAGTCGATTGGGTTGATAAGATATTTCCTAAATAAAAGCTGCGAGACCTCGATGCTCATCTGGTATTCAGTCACTCTGCTTGTTGAACAAGGCCGTTGATAAAGCCAGAGTGTTGATTCAGGACTGTTGTGATTCGAGTAAGCTCTACTTGGTACAAAAGATCATGTTTTTTTGGATGATATGCCTATTGGGAATTTCTGATTTTGACATTTGAGAGGTTTTTCGTTTTGAGTAATTTGGAATAACTAATATTTTGATCTTGGATATGTTCAGGCACTGACGGGAAGTACAGTTCTATCAAGATGTAAAATTTCAAAGAACTTATTGGAACAAAGTTTGAATCAGATCCAAGCATGGTTCCTGTGATGCTTGCATCAAAGGTTGGTTGATTTATATGATGTTGATTAATAATATGATTATATGGTTATGCAAAACAAATTGAAGAAGTAGCTAACATCAAACTTACATGATTCGCAAACAGCCGTGTTGCACACAAGTAAGCTGCAACCAATTGTGTTGAATTTGAAAATGGTATTCAATGAAGAACATCAGATCATAACTCAAGATGCAAGTAAGGCATATGATGCTGTTGATCATAGTTTAACTGCAAATTTAGTTGAACCCCATAGTGAGAAGTCTCTAGGTGGAGCAACTAATTGCTTTGAAACATTCTTTATTTTTAGACGCTAAGACTGATGTGCAGATTGCAGAGGCAACAAGAATTGTTGAAACCTTTTGATGTATGTCCCTTTTTTGAATAATGAAGTGATATTCATGTTATCTCTTCAAATGGCAGTTTAGGCATTATCCTTGTGTTTTAGCAATATGTTTATGTTCATTTTGCAGGAAGCTACTAAAAGATCAAATTTAAAACTGGAATTAAGCATAACGTCCTTTTTTTCTTGTTTTTCACTTTCATGAAGGTTAGTAGTCAATGGTCCTATTTGAAATTCCTTGACATTCTTTTAATCAAAGGGTACGTCAAAAGTCTTATTTTTTTATTAAATTTTACCTTCTTTGTCACTTTCTCACCATTAAATAAGAAATATGAACATGAATCCCATTTTACACACCGCTTATTATACTTGGGGAAATCTACAGACAATGTTGTTTAAACAGGTTTTGCATTAAGATTGAATTGTATGTTTACAAGTATATTTCGATTATATGCAGTTATACACGATTTTAACTTAAACAACTGTCGTAACGCGCGGGGTAACGCATACTTATCTCTTCCTATCTCATAAAAACATTGAAGGGATCTCGGATCTAGTTTGATCAATTAGGTTATGATTTGCAGCGGAATAGGATAAGAATTAGACGAAATTTAAGCAAGAACACAAAAGATATTCAATGAAATAGTACGGTTATAAAGAGAGAAAGTTTCTGTAAAGAGAATGTTTTCATTCATACACAAGCTTCGGTATTACAAATTAGGTCAACCTTCCTTTTATAGAGGAAAGGTGACGTCAGCAATGTCACCTGATAGGGCATCTAAACTAATGAAAATAACTAAACTAATGAAGATGTCCACAACAGCTGAGGACATCTTCTTACAATAAAGCTAAGTATTAACTAATACTACAAGTACTGAAAACAAACTACTGAACTACTGATTACAAACTACTGAAATGATAAAGACAACTACTGAAAAGTAAACCATCACAACTACTGAAGAGTACTACTTCAGCTGTTGTGACAACCTCTAAAGACTTGGTCTTCAGACTTTGTCTTCAGCTGATGTCTTCAGCTGATGTCTTCAGACTTTGTCTTCAGTACTTGTCTTCAGACTTTGTCTTCAGCTGATGTAGTCTTCTTCAGTTGTTATGATGTCTGTGGGACTTAAAGGTTTTTCTGATCTGGCTCATTGGTTCTTTTGGTCCAATAAACTCCCCCTGAACTAATGCAGCCAAAACCTTTAAAATTATTGGAGTCCCACTTATTAGGCAGAAACATTGTCTTTTTTCTCTGGATCAGCTCAGAAGTGACCATTTTAAGCATAGGCCTGGGAAGATGTTTCAGTAGATCGGATTGGCAAGGAATGGATGGGAACTCTATCTTAGGGAATTGGACACACAGTTGTTACCCCATCCATGAAACCTACTTCCCTACAATGAGTCTATAAGACTCTCTTACATACGCCTCCAGGAAGACAACTTGTTCTTCCAAAGTGAGTTCTTCAGCTTCTCCTTCAAAGAAGAACTCTGGCCCATAATACTCAGACAGATATTTGACCTGTTTCCCATTCTTTAGCTCCACAGTTGTTATTTCTCTATAAGCAAACTCATCTGGGTGACTACCCTCAAGTAACAACTGGAGCTCATTGCTTCTGACTTCTTCAAGCCTCTGATAAATTAACCCCTTTTTCACCATTTTGTTTTCTAGTAACTTTTGTGGGGAAAGATTAGCTTTGTGGCTCTCTTGAAGTCTTCTAGGATTTCCCAGGTGACACTACAATGGCCAACATGATCACTACATCTACAATCTTCTTTACTTGGCCATTGTATCTATTTGGAATGTTCTTCTTGTGAATTCTATGACTCACCCTGGATCAGGCCAAATTCTAACTCTCTCCTTCTGATATTGAAAGGTAAATCTGAAAGCATATAACCTCTGAGCATGTTTCCTCATAGATTGTATTGAAGTAGTCTGAGGAAAGTCTTTATCAACCATACTCAACAGCTGCTCATCATGTTGTTTGTGTAGTTCTTCTTCTTTAAGCTTTACTTTAACAGTTTGCATCTGGATGGCAGGAGTGATCACTGTTGGTTGGCTCTTGGAAATATTCTTTGATACTTCAGGCATCTTCCCTTTTGATTTAACAACAGTTGAAATGGACAGCCTATCATCCTCATCATCTTCTTCTTCTTCTTCTTGAAGCCTCAACACCCTTCTCTTCCTCTTGGGTGCATCATCGGCAGTTTGTGTTGGCTTCTTGGGTAATGAGTTGTTTTGTGGGTTGTGATGTTGGTTGTTTTGGTGTGGGAGATTGTACAGCCTGCTCTAGCATTTTTGTTGCAAGTGTGGCTTTGGAGTACTTTGCCAGATCAGTCCTCTTCCCAGCACCAGCTTCATTAAGGGCTTCTATGATCAATCCTTTTGTAAATACTTCAGACGAACAGATTTGGTTGGTTATCTCCAAAATACTGTCCCTGGACCATGATTTCACCTCAAGGATTGTCCTCCCCAAATACTTCGAAATGAACCTGACCATAGCTTCTAATCTTTCATTCTCCTTCTCACTATAGCCACCCATCGGTGCTCAATCTCTTGTATCTCCAACTTCCTAATCTCAGTGTCAAGCTTAGCAGTGTCAAACCCTTGTCTAAATAGCTGATCAATGATTTTGTCCATGCATCTGCTATGTTGCTCATCAGCTTCTTTAATCATTTCTTCTAATTTCTTCTCACCAGGAGTCTTCTCATCACCTTTCCTCTTCTTGTATGTGACATGAAAATCTTTTTCTTATTCCTTCTCCTTCTTCTTTTCTTTTTCTTTCTCCTCCTCTTTTTTTTCTTTCTCCTTCTCCTCTTCAACTCTCTTTCTCTTGACTACTTTCACTGACTTAGACTCCCCCTTTTTGGTTGCATTAAGTTCAGGGGTTTGAATGTTAGAAAGTCTCTTAGTGACTACATCATCAACCAGGGTTTGTATATTTGAGGAGAGCCTCTCATCAAGGGCTTGATGCATAATGTCAGTGATGATGGGAGTGATGAGAGGCAGGGAAGATTTAAAGATAGCAACCATTTGCTCAGAGGGTTCTGTCCCTGAGAAATGGTGCCAGAAGCAAAGGCTGGTGGTTGATTTGTTGAGAGTGGCTCAGTGTTTGGGAGACCTTCAGAAGAAGGTGCCATCTGTGGGTGATTTGGGTAGATGGGCTTGATTCTTGAGACATTTTGGCAAGCAGTTCTTGTAGTCTGCTTACCTCAGCCTCAAGAATGGTGTTGTGGGATAGAACATCAAAAAAAAGCCCAGGTCATCATCATGGTTGCTGAATCATCTGACCTCCTGATTTCATCAGGATGAACATGTGCTGAGTGTGGATCAGTATTCACATGTGCCCCTTGATCTTAGTACTGGGGACTTCCTGCCTCAGGATTATGTCCTTCATCGGCAGTTGCCTCTGGTGAGGTCTTAGAAATGTTACCAACTTCAGCATGTTCATGTGCTGAAGCAGGAGAAGTGGCAGCCTCACCAGAAGTTCTAATGTTCTCCTCCACACGGGGAGATTGAACTGTTTAATCCCTGTACTGTGGGTTATCAGCAACACTAGAATCCTCCCTCTCAAGTGTTGAGGTTTTCCCAGTTGTAATAGGTTTCTGGGGAGGGTTGGAGTGTTTAACTGAGTCAGCACTTCAGCAATTATAAAAGTTGGGCTTTGTGGGGTGGCTTCAGTGGGAGATAGGTGTGAAGCAGATTGCACCTGGGGTGAATGGTGCTATTCAATGGCAACCTTCTCAAATGAGAGAGGTTCCAATAATGTGGCATCCCCTGAAATGTTTGTTACAAGATCCTGTTGAGAGGATTCCTGAGCGGTTATAGTTGGTGGAGTCTGTATAACTTCTGGTGGATTACTACCAGCAGTTTCTTCCTGCCTTGGTGCTGCAGGGGCATCCTCAGGGGACTCAACTCCCTGAGTAGCCTTTTTGGGTTTTTTAGTTTTTGGCTTGGTGGGGAATTTGGATCTAGAGGATGAGGCTGTGGGTTCCCGCTGCTTGGGTTTTAGCAGCTTGGCAGTTTCTTTTAGTTGTGTGTTTGAGTTGTGCCTGGAGTATACTTCAGGCAAAACTGCCACAGCAGGGACTCCAAGGCCAACAAGGCTGTCAGATTTTAATTGATTTTCAATAATGGCCATGAAAACCTTGGATATAATATCCATCTGTTAGCCACAGGTTTCAATGCCAGATCTTTTAGTTCTAAAAATATAATTTCAGAAAAATTTAAGCTTTGGCATTCAAGAATAGAATACAATATCTGCTGCCACCTTAAAGACATTTGATCCCATGAGGAGGTTTTGGGAGCAAGGCAGACATTGACCATGTGGAAGATTAGGCGTTCAGGGTCATGGAAGTGCTTCTTCAAGATTGTGGTAGCACTTAGGTCACCTTCGTATCCATGATGGGCGAAGGATAAGTCGGTTGTACCCTTAGGATATTCGGTGACGAAGGTGGCATCATTCAGATTTAGGGTTTGCCGAATAATGTCAGAAGTGACGACCACCTTCTTTTGATTGACAAACGACTGGAGAGTGATCTCGGCATCATTCTCACCAGTTGTGAGGGTGACGTTTGTCCAGAATTGTTGTAGGGATTCGGCGTATATGGTTGGATTCAAAAGAAAGGCCGTTTGGTATGGGGATTCAACCATCAGATCGATGGCGTCATCAAACTTGTTCCAGAAGGCTGATTTGGTGAGGTAGGCTACACAGTTATGGCGTGGTTTGAGTTGCATGGTCGCCATTAATGCAGGAGGGAAGGTCTGAGAATTTTGAATAATAACGTTCGGGGAATGTAAAGTTCTGAGGTTAGGGTTTGGTATTTATAGATTATGAAACGACTGATGGAAAACAACTGAAGGTTTTGGTGTTGGTCATCAGTTGTTTGAAACGATTGAAGACATGGTTTTAACCTTCAGATGGTGTAAACAACTGAAGACTTGGTGTTAGTCATCAGTAGTTGGAAGCTACTGAAGACTTGGTTTTGGCTTCAGTTGTTTTGAAATAAAACAGCAGTTGTTGGAAACAGCTGAAGAGTAAAGTTACTCATCAGTTGTTGTCGTCAATTCACAGGTTTCAGTTGATTCATTCTGACCTCAACATTTACTCATCAGACTTTGTCTGATTTTCAGACGTTTTATTGGTCATCAGTTCTTTTGAATATTTATTCATCAGCTCTTCTGAACATTTGTACATTAGAGCTTTTGAAACAAATTATTCTTCAGAACTTGTGAACAAATTTTGTCTTTAGTACTTGGGCTCAAGATTACGCATCAGTACTTTTGGACAAATTTGTTCTTCAATACTTATCTGTTGGAAATAAGCATCAGTAATTACAACCACATCAGTAGTTGTAACTACATCAGTTCTTTTCAACAAATAACGTACTTCAGTACCTTTAAGTATTTTAGTCTTCAGTCTTTTTGACACTTCAGTAGTTAAAAAATATTGAAGACAAAAAACTCATCAGTACTTATTTTTGACTTTTGTATACTAATACTCATCAGTACTTATGATCTGAGAGTATCAGTATGAGTCAATTTATTCTAGCTACAGCATACCAAGCATTAGCACAAGATTTTGGAAAGATGCACTGTCCAAAGGCTTAGTAAATATATCTGCAAGCTCATCAGCACTAGGAACAAACTTTGGATCAATCAGACCTTTTTCATAACAATCCCTGATGAAATGATGTCTAATCTCAATGTGTTTGGTCTTAGAATGCTGGACAGGATTCTTAACAATACAAAGAGCTAAAGCACTGTCCATCAATAATGGAGTCTTAGTCTCTATAATGCCATAATCCAGTAATTGATTCTGAAGCCAGAGTACCTGAGATGTACAACTTACAGCAGCAATGTACTCTGCTTCAGCAGTGGATGTAGCAACTGAAGTTTGTTTCTTACTCTGCCAAGAAACCAAACAATTGCCTAGAAATTGGCATCCACCAGAAGTTGATTTTCTGGTTACTTTACACCTTGCATAGTCACTATCAGAGAAAGCAACCAATTTGCAAGAGCGCCCAGTGGAATACAAAGTCCTAAAGATTGAGTTCCTTGCAAGTATCTAAAGATCCTTTTGACTGCAATCAAACGGGATTCTTTAGGTGCAGCTTGAAATCTAGCACAGACACAAGTTGCAAACATAATGTCTGGTCTAGAAGCTGTAAGGTACATCAAGGAACCAATCATACATCTGTAAAGGGTTTCATCAATCGTTTTACCTTTCTGATCAGCATCTAGTTGTGTGGTGGTGCTCATGGGAGTAGAACAGGGCTTACAGTTTTGTAAATCAAACTTTTTAGAAGATCCTTTGTATATATTGACTGATGAATGAAAATTCCATCAGCTCTTTGTTTGATTTGCAAACCAAGAAAAAACTGTAATTCTCCCATGGCACTCATTTCAAACTTTTTTGTATCAATTTTATAAATGCATCACACAACTGTGGATCAGAGGATGCAAAAATGATGTCATCTATATAAATTTGAACAAGTAGCTTATGCTGTCCTACTTTCTTTATGAATAACGTTTTATCTATGGAGCCTCTAGTGAAATTATTTTGAAGAATAAAATTAGACAGTGTTTCATACCATGCTCTAGGAGCTTGTTTTAACCCATACAGAGCCTTATCAAGCTTATACACCCAATCTGGTTGTTTATTATCCTCAAAGCCTGGTGGTTGACACACATAAACCTCTTCTTTTATTTTACCATATAAAAATGCACTTTTGACATCCATTTGAAAAACTTTGAGATTATGAAAAGCAGTATAAGCTAAGAACAATCTGATTTCTTCCAGTCTGGCTACAGGGGCAAAAGTTTCATCATAATCAATACCTTCTTCTTGTGAGAACTCCTGTACAACCAGTCTGGCCTTGTTCTTGACAATTTGACCTTTTTCATCAGTTTTATTCCTAAACACCCATTTAGTGCCTATTGCACACTTACCTTGGGGTAGAGGAACCAGCTCCCACACTTGCTGCTTTTTAAACTGAAGAAGTTCAAGTTGCATGGCTTCAACCCATCCATTGTCTCTTAATGCAACATGATAGTTCTTTGGCTCTTGCTGACTGATGAAGAGAGCATAGAAGCAGAAATTGGACAATTGACTTCTAGTTGAAACTCCAGTATTGATATCACCAATGATTTGAGACATTAGGTGATTCTTCAGCTCTTGATAGACAATAAGATCTGTGCAAGTGTTTGTAGGAGATTCAGCAGCAAGAGATGTTGATTCAGACTCTTGAAACCATGAAGGAGATGGCAATTCAAACGAAGTAGATGATCCAGAGATCTCATCAGCATTTGTTGTGGATGGAGCTGCTGAAGCTATAGGAACATCAGGTTTAGATGACTCAGGCAGTTGAGCCTAAACTTGAAAAGGTGAGTACTGTCATTATCATCATCAGTACCACCAGGTGGAGAACTGTTTGCATGAGGTGAAATATTTTCAGGAACTGCAACAGCTGGAGACTGATAAGGAACATATTGCAGTATGTCCAAAACAAATAGCTCCACAGGGTTTTGTGGAATTTTGTCCTTTGGAGATTCATTAAACTTCACATGTAAGGTCTCTTCCACTATCTTGTGTTCTGCAATTGAAAACTCTGTATGCCTTGCAAGTGGATGAATACCTAACAAAGTACCCTGCATCCACCTTTGATTCAAACTTCTGAAGTGGATTATTTTGTTAAGAATGTAACAGGGACACCCAAATGCTCTAAAGAATGAAATTAGAGGGGCCAAATGATGTAACACTTCATAAGAGTCTTCATCAACCTCTGATTTACTAAGACTCTATTCTGCACATAGCAAGCTATGTTGACAGCTTCAACCCAAAAGGTCAGTGGCAAACCAGAATTAACCAACATTGACCTAGCAGCTTCAATAAGTGTCCTGTTCTTTCTTTCCACCACTCTATTTTGTTCAGGAGTTCTTGGAATGCTATACTGCCTCTTGATTCCCTTAGACAAGTAGAATTCATCAAGTGTGTGATTTCTAATTCTGTGCCATTATCACTCCTCACACACTTGACTGGAAGGGATATTGTTTTTTTCAGCATACAACACAAAGTATATAATGGCTTGTGCAGCTTCATCTTTTGATGCATGAAGAAAGTCCATACAAATCTGGAGTAATCATCCACAATCACCAGACAGTATTTCTTCTTTGCCATGCTCATCACTCTTACTGGACCCAACAAATCCATATACAGTAATTGCAAGCAGGCAGTAGACTTTGGCTTTTCTATTGGAGGAAATAATACTTTGTGTTGCTTCCTTTTTAAACAAGCAGCAGTTGTCATCATATTTGAACTCCTTCATTGGCAATCCTCTCACTAAACCATGATGGATCAGCTGGTTCATGTTTTTAAGATTCACATGACCAAGCCTTCTGTGCCATAGTTTAGATTCCTGAGGGATCCTTGAGAACAGGCAAGGATGTCCTTTTAGATCAATTTTCTTTGATAAATCTAAGGCATATACTCTTCCTGTCCAGTTGGCCTTCAGGAGAGTATATTTATCCAATACCTTGTCATCAGACTCAGAACTTTAGAAGACAAAATCCTGCAGTTCTGGCTGGTGAAAAGGGCAACATGACCTTTATCACACATCTGACTGACACTCAAGAGATTGTACTTGAGATTCTCCACATGGTTGACATCATCAAACCTTATTTCACCATTTGAAACAAAGCCTTTGCCGATGATGTAACCTTTAGCATCATTACCAAAAGAAACAAATCCCTTCTTCCTTAAGAGTAGTCATTAAAAGAGAGCTGCTCCCTGTCATATGCATGGATCCTCCACTGTCCACATACCAAATGCTTCTTTGGCATGCTAAAGAACCCTGCATTGTCAAAAGAAACTAGTTAGTTTTTGAGACCCAAACCATTTTGGTTTTGGGACTGTTCTCATCAACAGAGTGTGACACTAACTGGTTTGTCATAATTAATAGCCCGTGGAAGTGGAGATGGTGTGGAAAAGGAGTCCTTTAATTTTGGCTTGGTTTTCCTTTTCTGTGGTTTAATCATAGGTACATCTATTTGGTTAACTCTCCTCAACAGATGTTGAACCATCATAACAAGTTGTGTCTGATTGTTTGCTAAAGCCTTAGTTCTTCAGACACATCAGTTCTGTTTGTGATTGGTTCCTGTGTTTCACCATTTTCTCACTTTTGGAAGACACCGACTTAGTCTGGTGTTTTGGTATTCCATGAGGAATCCATTGAACACCTTCAGCTGTTTCCTGATAAACACCTTCCTTCTTTTTGGATTTCTTCAAGGAATTTGGGTTTTCAGGTTGAGATGTCTCTGGTACAAACTTGGTTTCAATTCATCTTTCATTTTATTAATTTTCTTTTTTAATGTTCTTATCTTTGTTGAATTTGGAACCCTTTATGTACCAGCATTCATCAGTGAGATGATTGAATAAGCCACATATTTCACATGGCTTTTTCTTCTTCATCTTCAGTTGATCAACTACTGAAGCGATGAAACTATTGAAGGTTTGTTCTTCAGTACTTTCCTGCCTTTCAGTACTTATGCTAAGTACTGAAGGATTCTTAACTACTGAAGATTTGTTCTTCAGAAGTTTTCTATCAGTACTTTGGACTTCCTGATAGACTCTTCAGCAGTTGTCAAACCGTTTTTTGTTCTCACTGGGTTGGTTTGTTCTTCAGGTGTTGTGACTTGCCCTTCAGTACTTTGAGTACTTTGTGAGACAACACCTGAAGTGATCAACTTTCTCCGGATGTGTTTTTGTCAGCATTGGAACCATCAGCTGATTGATTTGCTGAGTTGCTAATACTGACTTCATCCTCTGATTTGATTCATTACCAGAGGGTGAGACACATGATGATGTGGATTGGTCGATGCTTTTTCCTCCTTCAGATTCTACTTCTAATTTGGGAGTAAAATCTGTAGGAGGAGCAGTGTGATTATAACCAATCCCAAACTTCACATTTGAAGCTGTTTGTTTGTTGAGAAGCATTTCAAACCCCTTACATGATGTTACCTAGTGTTCACACTCTATCTGGGTATCTGTAGTGTTTCTTTAGATCCTTGTATTCTCTAAGATAACCTCTACCTTTTGCCTTTTCCATCAGTGATTTGGCATTTTAATTTATAAATCTCATCATCCTTTCATTTAAAACAGACTCAAACTCATCTTTTCTTTTGGAAATCAATTTCTCTAGCTCAAGATTTTTATTGATTAAAGCTACATTTGCTTCTCTAATTGAGGCAAAGGTAGCTATGCATGACTCAGAACACAACTTGGCCTTAGCCTCTGAAGATACCTGTGGTACCTGTGATGTAGAAGCATTTGAGCATGAACATCAGTAGACTCCAGGGCCGTAAGAGCAAGATTTACAAAAGGGTTTTCACCACCATGTTGACCAGCACCTGGAAGCAGTTGTACATGATACCAGAAAGATCATCTGGTAAACTGCTCCAGTCAACAACTCTAGGGTGAAAAGCTTTGTTGTGGTTGAGATTGAGATTGTTTGGTTGATTGAGATTGTTGATTTGATTGAGATAGTTGAGGCTCAGGTAGGGCAGGTGTTTGTTGAGCTGTGGGTACTTGAACCTGATTGGACTAAGGCATGTTAAAACAGGGGTAAGGATATGGCATAGGACCTTGAGGGACAAAATATGCAGGAGATGATTGAACTTGTGAAGGATGACCAGAACCGGTGGAATGTTGCCCTTTGTTTTGTGAGCTATTGCTTGGGAATGTCACAAAGGTGTAGAGGATTTAGATCCAGATGATCTACACTCTCTGCAAAGTGTCCAAGTCTATGGCACTTGTGACACCTCAACTTGCTCTTGTCAAAACCAACCTTGGTTTTGCAAGAGAGACCTGGGAATTCCGACCAATCCTTTTGTAAACTTTTGAGATCTAATGTTGATATTGCCATTTGACTCAAAATATCCATCTCTTCCAGATCATCATCTGGAATTCTTTTCAATCATCCATCAAAAAAGCACAATTATCACTACTACCACCTGAATTACTATCAACACAACAAAAGCATGTTCTCCACTGTTTGTAGAGAAATCTATATGCTCATCATATGAACCTTCTGATGCAGCATACTCTGACTCCTGACCACCAGTGTATTTTTCCTGGTACAAGTCTCTTATCAGTGAGCTTCCCAGATGAAGACAGTTTCCTTTTCTGTTCTATTTCTGTTCAAAATGTCAACAGTTTCCCATAGAAGTTGGTGAGAGATAGAGTGTCCAGATTTGCACTGGAGCGTAAGACAATAGTATATGTGTCCCATCTCTCAGGCAGGGATCTGAGGAATCTGTTGTTCATCTGGCTGTTTGAATATTCCTGTTTAACTTTTCAACTCAGATATCAAACAGGAAAATCGCTCAAACTGCTGAGTCAGAGACTTACCCTTTCTATGAGAGAATGTCTCATATTGCTGGGCAAGGATTTCTCTAGTGTTTGCTAAAACCTTATCAGTTCCTCCAAATTGTTCCTTCAAAGCAACCCAGAGGTCATGAGCAGTTTCATGATGCATAAGCCCTGAATAGATTTCATTGGCCAGTGCCATGGCCAGAATTCCATAGGCTTTAGCATCAATTTCAAACAGTTTTAGATCCTCATCCGAATACTGCTCTGCTTTCTTCGGAACCATCTCTTCTTTTCCGGAAGACTCACCATAGGCTTGTATGGTCCACGAACCACAGATTTCCAACATCCTGTGCTATTGATAGACAGGTGATGGAGCATTGGCGTTGCCATATGTTATACTCACTCCTAACAGCATCGGAGGCTTGTTGAGTTGCCAGTATGGAGGATCATTTGTTGGTGTAGCCATTTTCACAAATTCAAACAAATTCAATGTAATTTTAACAAATTTTGCTAAAAAACACACAACTCTGTTTTAAACACGTAGAACCCCAAATTAATTCACTGAAGCAGCAGAAAATCAAACTCTATAACCAATTCTTGCAAATTTGCTAATTCGATCAACTTAGATATCAAAGAGCAGTTTCAATGTTCAATTGTTAAATCGATCAGTGATTAACCTGCTCTGATACCATTTGAAGGGATCTCGGATCTAGTTTTGATCAATTAGGTTATATTTACAGCGGAATAGTATAAGAATAGACCAAATTTAAGCAAGAACACAAAGGATATTCAATGAAACGTACGGTTATAAGAGAGAAAGTTTTCTGCAAAAGAGAATGTTTTTCATTCATACACAAGCTTCAGTAATTACAATTAGGTCAACCTTCCTTTTATAGAGGAAAGCTGACATTCAGCATGTCACCTGATAGTGACATCTACCGTTTTACATAACAACTGAAAATAACTAACTACTGAAGATGTCCACAACAGCTGAGGACATCTTCTTACAATAAAGCTAAGTATTACATAATACTACACTACTAAAAACAAACTACTAAACTACTGATTACAAACTACTGAAATGATAAAGACAACTACTAAAAAGTAAACCATCATAACTACTGAAGAGTACTACTTCAGCTGTTGTGACAACCCTCTGAAGACTTGGTCTTCAGACTTTGTCTTCAGCTGATGTCTTCAGACTTTGTCTTTAGTACTTGTCTTCAGACTTTGTCTTCAGCTGATGTAGTCTTCTTCAGTTGTTGCTTCCCTTTCAAACAAGCAGCAGTTGTCATCATATTTGAACTCCTTCATTGGCAATCCTCTCACTAAACCATGATGGATCAGCTGGTTCATGTTTTTAAGATTCACATGACCAAGCCTTCTGTGCCAAGTTTAGATTCCTGAGGGAGCCTTGGAGAACAGGCAAGGATGTCCTTTTAGATCAATTTTCTTTGATAATCTAAGGCATATACTCTTCCTGTCCTGTTGGCCTTCAGAGAGTATATTCTATCCAATACCTTGTCATCAGACTCAAACTTTGAGAAGACAGAAATCCGCAGTTCTGGCTGGTGAAAAGGGCAACATGACCTTTATCACACATCTGACTGACACTCAAGAGATTGTACTTGAGATTCTCCACATGGTTGACATCATCAAACCTTATTTCACCATTTGAAACAAAGACCTTTGCCGATGATGTAACCTTTAGCATCATTACAAAGGAAACAAATCCCTTCTTTCCTTAAAGAGTAGTCATTAAGAAGAGAGCTGCTCCTGTCATATGCATGGATCCTCCACTGTCCACATACCAGATGCTTCTTTTGCATGCTGAAGAACCCTGCATTTGTCAAAAGAAACTAGTTAGGTTTTTGAGACCCAAACCATTTTGGTTTTGGGACTGTTCTCATCAACAGAGTGTGACACTAACTGGTTTGTCATGAATTAATGCCTGGAATGGATGTGTGAAAGGGCTTGTATTTGCTTGGTTTCTTCTGTGGTTTAATCAAGGTACATCTATTTGGTTAACTCTCCCAATAGATGTTGAACTCATCATAAGAAGTTGGTGTCTCATTGTTTGCTAAAGCCTTAGTTCATCAGACACATCAGTTCTTGTTTGTGATTGGTTCTGTGTTTCACCATTTTCTCACTTTTGGAAGACACGACTTAGTCTGGTGTTTTGGTATTCCATGAGGAAATCCATTGAACACCTTTCAGCTGTTTCCTGATAAACACCTTCCGTTCTTTTTGGATTTCTTCAAGGAATTTGGTTTTTAGGTTGAGATGTCTCTGGTATCAAACTTGGTTTCAATTCATCTTTCATTTTATTAATTTTCTTTTTTGTTCTTATCTTTTTGAATTTGGAACCCTTTCTGTACCAAGCAGTCATCAGTGAGATGATTGAATAAGCCACATATTTCACATGGCTTTTTCTTCTTATCTTCAGTTGATCAACTACTGAAGACGATGAAACTACTTGAAGTTTGTTCTTCAGTACATTCTCCTCCTTTCAGTACTTATGCTAAGTACTGAAGGATTCTTAACTACTGAACGATTTGTTCTTTAGAAGTTTTCTATCAATACTTTGGACTTCCTGATAGATCTTCAGCAGTTGTCAAACCGTTTTTTGTTCTCAGTGGGTTGATTTGTTCTTCAGTGTTGTGACTTGCTCTTAGTACTTTGAGTACTTTGTGAGACAACACCTGAAGTGATCAGACTTTCTCCGACGATGTGTTTTTGTCAGCATTTGGAACCATCAAGCTGATTGATTTGCTAAGAGTTGCTAATACTGACTTCATCCTCTGATTTGATTCATTACCAGAGGTGAGACACATGATGATGTGGATTGGTCGATTGCTTTTTCCTCCTTCAGATTCTACTTCTAATTTGGAGTAAAATCTGTAGGAGGAGCATGTGATTATAACCAATCCCAAACTTCACATTTGAAGCTGTTTGTTTGTTGAGAAGCATTTCAAACCCCTTGCATGATGTTACCAGGTTCACACTCTATCTGGGTCTCGGCAAGTGTTTCTTTGAGATCCTTGTATTCTCTAATGATAACCTCTTCCTTTGCCTTTACCATCAGTGATTTGGCATTTTAATTTGGAAAATCTCATCTTCTAGATTCATTAAACTTCACATGCAAAGTCTCTTTAACCATCTTTGTTCTGTAGTTTGAAACCTCTATATGACTTGTAAGTAGATGAATATCCAACAAAGTACCCTGCATCCACCTTTGATTCAAACTTCTGAAGTGTATTCTTCATGTTGAGATGTAACAGGGACACCCAAATGCTCTAAAAATGAAATCAGTGGGGCCAATGATGTAGCACTTCATAAGGATTCTTCATCAGCCTCTGATTTCCTAAGACTCTATTTTGCACATAGCAAGATGTATTGACACAGCTTCATCCTAAAAGGTCAGTGGCAATCCAGAATCAGCCAACATTAACCTGGCAGCTTCAATGTTCCTTTCTTCTCTCCACCACTCCATTTGTTCAGGAGTTCTTGGAATGCTGAACTGCCACTTGATTCCCTTTGAAAAGTAGAATTCATCAAGTGTGTGAGTTCTAATTATATGCCATTATCACTCCTTACACACTTGACTGGAAGGGATATTGTTTCTCAACAATATACAAAGTACATAATAGCTTGTGCAGCTTCATCTTTCGAATGCAATAAGAAAGTCCATACAGATCTGGAGTAATCATCCACAACCCAGACAGTATTTCTTCTTTGCCATGCTCATCACTCTTACGGGACCAAAAGATCCATATGCAATAATTACAAGCAGGCAGTGGACTTTGGCTCTTCTATTGGAGGAAATGAACTTTGTGTGAAAGGATCTAAGCATCTAGTTTGATCATTAGATTGGATTTGCAAGCGAAATAGCGTACGAATTAGAACAATTATAACCAAGAACATATATAGATATATCAATGAAACAGTATGGTTATAGAGAGAGAGAGAGAGAATTTGCCAAAAGGTATTTTTCATTCAACACACGCTTCGGCAAGTTTACAATTAGGTCATCTTTCCATTTATAGGAAAAATGACATCACTGATGTCACTTGATAGTGATATCTAACCGTTATTACAACAAACTACTAAAAGTAGACTAACTACGAATATCAACAGCTGACATCTTCTTACAAAAGACAAGTGTAAATTATTACAACTACTGAAACTACAACGTCTGAAGAACATGCTCTTCAACGTTTTACAAAGTACTGAAACATAAAATAAAACTACTGACTAAGAAACTACTAAAAGGAAACAACTGAAAGGAAACTACTTAAAAGAAAACCATCACAACACCTGAGAATACTTCTTCAGATGTTATGACAACCTCTTAGTCTTCAGTACTTGAACTTCAGACTTGAACTTCAGCTGTTGTCATCAGCTGATGTCTTCAGCTAATGTCCTTCAGTTGTTGTCTTTAGTCTTTTGTACTTCAGCTGATGTCTTCAGTCTTTATACATCGCTGATGTCTTTAGTCTTTGTACTTTAGCTTATGAAGTCTTCAGTTGTTTGTCATCATCAGCTGATGGAAGTCTTCAGCAGTTTTGTGATGTCTGTGGGACTTCAAGGTTTTTCTGATCTGGCTCTCATGGTTCTTTTGGTCCAACAACCTCCCCCTGAACCAATGCAACCAAACCTTTAGCTTATTTGATGTCCCACTTATTTGGCAAAAAGATTGGTCTTTTTCTTCTGGATCAGCTTAGAAATGACCCAGATCAGCATCGGCCTGGAAGAGGTTTCAAAAAGTATGATTATCAAGGATTATTGAACTCTATCTTGGGGAACAGGACACAGAGCTGTTACCCTATTCATGAAACCTACTTCCAACTATGAGTCTGTAAGACTCTCTTGTGTAGGCCTCAAGGAAGACTATTTGTTCCTCCATGGTGAGCTCTTTCTGCTTCTCCCTCAAAAGTTGACTCAGGCCCATAGTACTCAGAGAGTATTTGACCTTTTTCCCATTTACTGAGCTTTATAGTGTGTTATTGCTCTGTATGCAAATTCATCAGGGTGATGACCCTCTAGAAACAACTGGAGCTCATTCTTCCTAACTTCCTCAAGCCTCTTATACACTAACCCCTTTTTTGACCATTTTATTCTCCAGCATCATTTGTGGGGACTGATTAGTTTATAGGCTTTCTTGAAGTCATCAAGGATCTCCCAGGGTGATACTACAATAGCCAGTGTGATCACTTCATCTACGATCTTCTTTACTTGGCCCTTGTATCTGTGGAATATATTTCTTAAGAACCTCTAGACCCCTGGGATCCGGCCAATCCTCTCTATCTCTTTTTGATATTGAATGCTTGTCTGAGAGTGTATACTCTGAGCATGTTTCTTCATATTTATGATTGATGAAGTGGCAGCATAAGCTTTGTCAACGCTTCTCAACAATTCCTCATCATGCTGTTTGTGAAGCTCGTCTTCTTCTAGCTTCACTTTAACAATTTGCCTTTGATCTCAGGAGTAACTACTGGAGGGTGACTTTTGTTCCTTCGCAATGGAATGACAGCTGAAATTGGCAGCCTGTCCTCATCTTCATCATCATCTTCTTCTTCTTCTTCAAGCCTCAACACCCTCTCTTCTCTTCGGGGTGCATCATCGGCTATTGGTTTTGTGGGTAAGGAGTTGGTTTTGTGGGTTGTGATTGGATTGTTTTGGTGTGAGAGATTGGGCAGGCGTGTTCTAGCAATTTGGATGTAAGTGAGGCTTTGGTGTGCTTGGCTAGTTTAGTCCTGCTCCCAGCACCAGTTTCACTTAGGGCTTCTATGTCAACCCCTTGGTGAATACTCAGACGAATAGATCTTGGTGGTTATTTCCAAGATGTTGTCCCTGCACCATGATTAAACTTCCAGGACTGATCTCCCCAAATACTTCGAAATGAATCTGGCCATAGCTTCTAATCTCTACTTTTCTTTGTTCACTATGACCAGACCATCGGCTTTCAATCTCCTGTACTTCAACTTCCTTATCTGATTATCTTGCTCAGCAGTGTCAAAGCCTTACCTAAACAGCTGATCAATGATTTTATCTGTTGACCTGCTGTGTTGGGCATCAGCTTCCTTGACAAGGACCTATCTCCTTTCCTTCTTTTCTCCACCCTTCTTCTTTTTATATGTGACATGAAGTCTTTTTCACTTTCATCACTTTTTCTTTTCTTTTCCCTTCTCACTCTCCTTCTCTTTCCTCAGTCTCCTCTACCATCTCCCTCTTAATTTCTACCTCCTTCTCTACTTCTTTCTCTTTCTCTTCATCTTCCTCCATTCTCTTCCTATGGATGCTTTCACTGACGGAGTCTCCCCTTTTTGGTTGCATTGGTTGTAGGGGTTTTGACTGGCAGAAAGCCTTTTAGTCAGCATCATCCACAAGGGTTGTATGTTTGAGGCAAGCCTCTCATCAAGGGTTTTTTCACCATGTCAGTGATGATGGGTGTGATGAGAGGCAGGGAATTTTGAAAGATAGCAACCATTTGCTCAGGGGGTTCTGTCCCTGAGAAATAATGCTAGAAGCAGGGGCTGGTGGCTAAGATTTTAGGAGTGGCTCTGGTTTTTGAGACCTTCAGGAAAAGGTGCCATCTGTGGGTTAATTGTGGCAGATGGACTTGATTCTTGAGTCATTTGGCAAGTATCTCTTTGAGTCTACTCACCTCATCCTCAAGAATGGTATTTTGAGCTAAAACATCATAGAAGAAGCTCAGTCATCATCATTTAGCTGAATCACCTGACCTCCTGATTAGATCAGATGTACATGTGCTGAGTGTGGCTCAGTAATCACATGTGCCCCATTGTCTTGGTACTGGGACTTCCTGCCTCAGGAGAGGATCCTTCATCGGCAGTTGCCTCTGGTGAGGACTTAGAATGTTACCAGCTGTATCCTGTTCATGTGCTGCATCAGGAAGAGTGCAGCCTCACCAGATGTTCTTATCTCCCTTTGCCACACTGGAAGAGAGAACATGGTAATCCCTGTGCTGGGGGTTCTCAGCAACACTTGATTCCTCCCTCTCATTGGTTGGGTTTTCCCAGTTGTGATAGGTTCCTTGCGGAGAGGGGAGTGTTGAGCTGATGTCAGCACTTCTGCTATGACAAATATGGGGCTTTTGGGGGCGGTTGCAGTAGGAGATTGGGGTGAATCTGTTTGCACCTGGGGAGAGTGGTGCTCTTTAATGGTAACCTTCTCAAGTGAGAAAGGTTCCCGAGATGGCTACCCCGGAAGTGGTTGCTTCGGCTCCTGTTAAGAGGATGCCTGAGCGTTTTGGCTGGTAGAGTCCTTGTAACTACTGGGGATTAATGCCAGTAGCTACTTCCTGCCTTTGTTGTGCGGGGCATCCTCGGGGACTCAACTCCCTAAGTAGCCTTTTTGGGCTTTTTGGCTCTTGGATTGGTGGGGACTTTGGATTTGGAGGTGGAGGCTGTGGGTCCCCTGCTTGGGTTTTAACAGCTTGGCAGCCTGTTTGAGATGTTGGTATGAATTGTGCCTGGAGTATACTTCAGGCAATACTGCCAGAGGGCTCCAAGGCAACAAGTCCCTCAGCTGAAGCTGGTTTTCAATGATGCCATGATGAACCTTGGATATAATATCCATCGGTTATCCAAAGGTTTCACCCCATATCTTTAAGTTCTAAAATATTATTTCAGAAAAATTTAAACTTTGTTACTCTAGGATGGAATACAATACATGTTGCCACCTGGATGACATTTGATCTCATGAAGAGTTTTAGGGCAAGACAGACATTGACCATGTGAAAGATCATCGTTTAAACATCATGGAAGTGCTTCTTGAGGATGGTAGAAGCACTAAGGTCACCCTGGTATCCATGGTGGGCAAAAGATAGATCGGTTTTGCCCTTTGGATACTCAGTGATGACGGTGGCCATCATTCAATTTAGGGTTTGGCGAATGATTGCAGAAGTGATGACCACCTTTTGGTTGTTGACGAACGACTGGAGAGAGACCTCGGTGTCATTCTCCCCAGTGGTAAGGGTGACGTTCGTCCAAACTGGTTTAGGGATTCGGTATAAATGTTGGATTAAGAAGAAAGCCGTTTTTGTATGGAGAATGGACCTTAGATCAATGGCATTATCAACTTGGTCCAAAAGGGTGATTTGGTAAGGTAGGCAACACAGTTGTGTCTTGGTTTGAGCTGCAATGGTCGCCATTAATGTAAGGAGAGAGGTTTCAGAGTTTTTGAACGTTAGGTTTGTGAGAGAAAATAAAACTCTGAAGTTAGGGTTAGGTATTTATAGGGTATGGGTATGAAACGGCTGAAAGAAAACGACTGAAGGTTTTGTGTTAGTCATCATTTTTTTAAAACGACTGAGACATGGTTTTGTCCTTCAGATTTTGAAATCAAATTTACTGAAGACTTGGTATTCCATCAGTAGTTATAAACTACTGAAGACATGATTTTGGCTTCAGTTGTTAGAACATCTGAGGACTTTGTGTTAGTCATCAGTAGTTGAAACTACTGAAGACATGGTTTTGTCCTTCAGATGTTTTGAAATGAAACATCAGTTGTTTGAATCAGCTAAAGAGTAAAGTTACTCATCAGCTGTTGTCGCAATTCAGTTGTTTCATTCTGACCTCAACACTTACTCATCAGATTTTTCAGACGTTTCATTGGTCTCAGCTCTTGTGAATATTTATTCTTCAGCTCTTGTGAAAGATGTTCAGAAGGTCTGATGAAATAAATTATTCTTCAGTGCTTGTGAACAAATCTTGTCTTCAGTACTTATGTGTAATTACACATCAGTACGGTGGACAAAATTTATTCTTCAGTACTAATTTGTTAGAAATAGACATCAGTAGTTATAACCATATCAGTAGTTGTAACTTCATCAGTTCTTTTCAATAAATAATGTACTTCAGTACTTTGAAGTATTTTAGCCTTCAGTAGTTATAACACATCAGTGATATAAAAATACTGAAGAAAAAATAACTCATCAGTACTTATTTTTGACTTTTGTATACTAATGCTCGTCAATACTGTGACCTGAGAGCATCAGTATTAGTCAATTATTCCAGCTGGCAGCATACCAAGCCTTAGCACTAGATTGAAAATGTGCACTGTCTAAAGGCTTAGTAAAGATATCTGCAAGCTCATCAGCACTAGGAACAAACATTGGATCAATCAGACCTTTTTCATAACAATCCCTAATAAAATGAATCTGATCTCAATATGTTTGGTCCCAGAATGCTGGACTGGATTCTTAACAATACAAAGAGCTGAAGCACTATCCATGAGTAATGGTGTCTTAGTCTCTGTAATGCCCATAATCCAATAATTGATTCTGAAGCCAGAGTACCTGGGATGTACAACTTGCAACAGCAATGTACTCTGCTTCAGCAGTTGATGTAGCAATTGAAGTTTGTTTCTTACTCTGCCAAGAACTAAACAATGCCTAGAATTAGCATCCACCAGAATTGATTTTCTGGTGACTTTGCACCCTG
The DNA here is from genome assembly GCA_024085815.1 of Flaveria linearis. Classification (NCBI taxonomy): domain Eukaryota; kingdom Viridiplantae; phylum Streptophyta; class Magnoliopsida; order Asterales; family Asteraceae; genus Flaveria; species Flaveria linearis. Next base: position 11,109,797 of record CM044018.1, read on the forward strand.
CATAGTCACTATCTGAGGAACAACTAATTTGCAAGAATGCCCAGTAGATACCAAAGTCCTAGAGATTAAGTACCTTGCAAGTATCTAATATCCTTTTGACAGCAATCAAATGGATTCTTTAGGGCAGCCTGAAATCTAGCACAGACATCACAACAACTGCTGAAGACTTCATCAGCTGATGATGATAATAACTGAAGACTTCATCAGCTGAAGTACAAAGACTGAAGACATCCGCTGATGTACAACGACTGAAGACATCAGCTGAAGTACAAAGACTGAGACAACAACTGAAGACATTATCTGAAGACATCAGCTGATGACAACAGCTGAAGTTCAAGTCTGAAGTTCAAGTACTGAAGACTTCAGAGGTTGTCACATAGCTGAAGAAGTATTCTTCAGTTGTTGTGATGGTTTTTCTTTTTAGTAGTTTCCCATGAAGTTGGGTGAGAGATAGAGTGCTCAGATTTGCACTAGAGCGTAGGACAATAGTGTATGTGTCCCATCTCTCAGGCAGGGATCTGAGGAATCGGTTGTTCATCTGGCTGTTTGTATATTCTTGTTTGACCATTTCAGCTTAGAAATCAAACAGGAAAATCACTCAAACTGTTGAGTCAGAGACTCACCCTTCCTATGAGAGAATGTCTCAATTGTTGGGTAAGGCTTTCCTTAGTATTTGCCAATACCTCATCAGTTCCTCCAAATTGTTCTTTTAAAGCAACCCAGAGGTCATGGGAAGTTTCATGATGCATAAGCCCTGAATAGATTTCATTAGGCAGAGCCATAGCCAGAATTCCATGGGCTTTAGCATCAATTTCGAACGTCTTTAGATCTTCATCCGAATACTGATAAGGTTTCTTCAGAACCCTCTCATTTGTTTCTGGAGTACTCACCATAGGCTTGTATGGTCCATGCACCACAGATTTCTAACAACCTGCGCTGTTGATAGACAAGTGATGGAGCATACGTCGTTGCCATATGTTATACTCACTCCTAACAAGCATCGGAGGCTTTGTTGAGGAGCCAGTATTGTGAGGATCATTGGTTGGTGTCGCCATTTCACAAATTCAGGTAAATTCCAAGTAATTTCAGTAAATCTAGCTCAAAACCACATAGAACCTCAAATTGAATGACCAGAAGCAGTAGAACTCATCTCTATAACCGATTCTTGCAAATTTGCTAATTCGATCAAACGTAGATGTCTAAATAGCAGTTTCAATGATCAATTATTAAATCGATCAATAATTACCTGCTCTGATACCATTTGAAAGGATCTAAGCATCTAGTTTGATCAATTAGATTGGATTTACAGCGGAATAGCGTACGAATTAGAACAAATTATAGCAAGAACACATAAGATATATCAATGAAACAGTATGGTTATAGAGAGAGAGAGAATTTCTGCCAAAAGGTATATTTTCATTCAACACATGCTTCGGCAAGTTTACAATTAGGTCATCTTTCCTTTTATAGGAAAGATGACGTCAGCTGATGTCACTTGACAGTGACATCTAACCGTTATTACAACAAACTACTGAAAGTAGACTAAACTACTGAAGATGTCTAACAGCTGACATCTTCTTACAAAAGACAAGTGTAAACTATTACAACTACTGAAAAGAAACTACTGAAACTACAACGTCTGAAGAACATGCTCTTCAAACTTTTTACAAAGTACTGAAACATAAAATAAAACTACTGATAAGAAACTACTGAAAGGAAACAACTGAAAGGAAACTACTGAAAAAGAAAACCATCACAACAACTGAAGAATACTTCTTCAGCTGTTGTGACAACCTCTGAAGTCTTCAGTACTTGAACTTCAGACTTGAACTTCAGCTGTTGTCATCAGCTGATGTCTTCAGCTGATGTCTTCAGTTGTTGTCTTCAGTCTTTGTACTTCAGCTGATGTCTTCAGTCTTTGTACATCAGCTGATGTCTTTAGTCCTTGTACTTCAGCTGATGAAGTCTTCAGTTGTTATCATCATCAGCTGATGAAGTCTTCAGCAGTTGTTGTGATGTCTGTAGGACTTAAAGGTTTTTCTGATCTGACTCATTGGTCTTTTGGTCCAACATTGTGTTGCTTCCCCTTTAAACAGCAGAGCAGTTGTCATCACATTTGAACTCCTTCATTGGCAGTCCTCTCACTAAACCATGATGGATCAGCTGGTTCATGTTTTTAAAATTCACATGACCAAGCCTTCTGTGCCATAGTTTAGATTCCTGAGGAGAGGCCTTGGAGAACAGGCAAGGATGGCCTTTTAGATCGATTTTATTTGACAAATCCAAGGCATATACTTTTCCTGTCCTGTTGGCCTTCAGGAGAGTATGATCATCAATACCTTGTCAATCAGACTCAGAACTTTGGAAGATAGAATCCTGCAGTTCTGACTAGTGAAAAGGGCAACATGGCCTTTATCACACATCTGACTGACACTCAAGAGATTGTACTTGAGATTCTCCACATGGTTGACATCAGCAAATCTTATTTCACCATTAGAAACAAAGCCTTTGCCAATGATGTAACCCTTAGCATCATTACCAAAAGAAACAAACCCCTTCTTTCCTTGAAGTAGTTATTAAGAAGAGAGCCGCTCCCTGTCATATGCATGGATCCTCTACTGTCCACATACCAGATGCTTTTTTGGCATGCTTAAGAACCCTGCATTCATTACAAGAAACTAGTTAGCTTTGGAGACCCAAACCATTTTGGTTTTGGGTCTGTTCTCATCAACAAATTTTACACTAACTGGTTTGTCATGAGTGACAGCTTGTGGTGATGGAGATGGTGCCGAAAAGAATTCCTTTGTTTTGGGCTTGGGTTTCCTTTTCTGTGGTTTAATCATAGGAACATCTATTTGGTTGACTCTCCCCAACAGATGTTGAACCATTATGACAAGTTGTGTCTGATTGTTTGCTAAAGCCTTCAGCTCATCAGACACATCAGTTCTTGACATTGATAGATTCCTGTGTTGCACCATTTTCTTTTGAACACCTTCAGCTGTTTCCTGATTAACCCCTTCCTTCTTTTTGGATTTCTTTAAGGATTTTAGGGTTTCAGGTTGAGATGCCGCTAGAACAAACTTGGTTTCAAACTCAACCTTCATTTTGTTAATTTTCTTTTAATGTTCTTATCTTTATTGAGTTTTGAACCCTTTCTGTACCAGCAGTCATTGGTGAGATGATTGAATAAGCCACATATTTCATATGACTTTTTCTTCATCTTCAGTTGATCAACTGCTGAAGAAGATGAAACTACTGAAGATTTGTTCTTCAGTACTTTCTTCCTTTCAGTACTTGTGTTAAGTACTGAAGGATTCTTAACTACTGAAGATTTGTTCTTCAGCAGTTTGCTATCAGTACATTCAGACTTCCTGATAGATCCTTTAGCAGTTTTCAACCCTTTTTACTTTCAGTAGTTTGGGTTTGTTCTTCAGGTGTTGTGACTTGCCTATTAGTACTTTGAGTACTATGTGAGACAACACCTGAAGTGATCAACTCTCTCCTAATCATGTGACTGTCAGCATTAGAACCCTCAACTGTGTCAATATCAACTGATTAGTTTTCTGAGGTATTAATGCTGACTTCATCTTCTAATTTGGTGCATTATCAGAGGACGAATTATATGATGAGGTGGATTGGTCATTGCTTTCTCCTTCAGATTCTACTTCTACTTTGGGAGTAAAATCTATAGGAGGAGCAGTGTGATTATAACCAATCCCAAACTTCACATTTGAAGCTGTTTGTTTGCTGAGAAGCATTTCAAAACCCTTGCATGATGTTACCCAGCGTTCACACTCTACCTGAGTAGATGCAAGAGTTTCTTTGAGGTCCTTATACTTCTCTAAAAGTACCTCTTTCTTTGCCTTGTCATCAGTGATTTGGCATTTTAATTTGTAAATCTCATCATTCTTTTCATTTAGCATAGACTCAAACTCAGCTTTTCTTTTGGAAAGTACTTTCTCTAGCTCAAGATTTTTATTGATTAAAGCTACATTTGCTTCTTTAATAGATGCAAATGTGGCTATGCATGATTCAGAACATAACTTGGCCTTGGCCTCTGAAGATACCTGTGATACCTGTGATGTTGAAGCATTTGAGGATGAACCATTAGTAGACTCCAGGGCCATAAGAGCAAGATTTCCAAAAGGATTGTCACCACCATGTTGACCAGCACCAGGAAACAGTTGTTCATGATGACCAGAAATATCATCTGGTAAACTGCTCCAATCAACAACTCCTGGGGTGAAAAAGCTATGTTGTGGTTGAGATTGAGATTGTTGATGAGATTGAGATGGTTGAGGCTCAGGTAGGGCATGTGGTTGTTGAGCTATGGGTGCTTGAACCTGGCTTGTCTGAGGCATGTAGAAGCAGGGGTAAGGATATGGCATATGACCTTGAGGGACAAAATATGCAGGTGATGATTGAGCTTGTGGAGGATGACCAGAACTGGTGGAATGTTGCCCTTTGTTTTGTGAGCTATTGCTTGGGAAGGTCACAAAGGGTGCAGATGAGTTAGATCCAGATGATCTACACTCTCTTGCAAAGTGTCCAAGCCTATGGCACTTGTGATACCTCAACTTACTCTTGTCAATAACAAACTTTGGTTTTGCCAGAGAGACCTGAGAATTTCCTACCAGTTCTTTTGTAAAACTTTTGTGATCTGATATTGATCATTGCCATTTGGCTCAAAATATCCATCTCTTCCAGATCATCATCTGGTATTCCTTTCAAATCCTCCATCAAAAGCACAACTGCTACCACCTGAATTACAATCCACACCAACAAAAGCATGTTCTCCAATGTTTGTAGAGAAATCTATATGCTCATCATAGGAACCTTCTGATGCAGCATACTCTGACTCCTGACCAACCAGTGTAGTGTTGCCTGGTAAAAAGTCATCAGTGAACTCTCCAGATGAAGACAACTTCCTTTCTGTTCTATCTCTCTTTCAAATGTCAACAGTTTCCCATGAAGTTGGATGAGAGATAGAGTATCCAGATTTGTACGGAGTGTAGGACAATAGTGTATGTGTCCATTTCTTAGGCAGGGATCTGAGGAATTGGTTGTTCATCTGGCTGTTGTATATTCTTGTTTAACCATTTTCAACTCAGAGATCAAACAGGAAAATCGTTCAAACTGTTGAGTCAGAGACTCACCCTTCCTATGAGAGAATGTTTCATATTGCTGGGCAAGGATTTCTCTAGTGTTTGCCAAGACCTCATCAGTTCCTCCAAATTGTTCCTTCAGAGCAACCCATAGGTCATGTGCAGTTACATGATGCATAAGCCCTAAATAGATTTCATTAGGCAGTGCCATGGCCAGAATTCCATGCGCTTTAGCATCAATTTCGAACAGCTTTAGATCTTCATCCGAATACTGATCAGGTTTCTTTGGAACCATCTCTTTTGTTTCCGGAAGACTCACCATAGGTTTGTATGGTCTATGCACCATAGATTTCCAACATCCTGTGCTGTTGATAGATAGGTGATGGAGCATACGTCGTTGCCATATGTTATACTCACTCCTAACAAGTATCGGAGGCTTTGTTAAGGAGCCAGTATTGTGAGGATCATTGGTTGGTGTCGCCATTTTCACAATTTCAAGCAAATTCAAAGTAATTTCAACAAATCTAGCTCAAAAACACATAGAACCTCAAATTAATTGACCAGAAGCAACAGAAACTCAGACTCTATAACCAATTCTTGCAAATTTGCTAATTCGATCAAACGTAGATATCAAAAGAGCAGTTTCAATGATCAATTGTTAAATCGATCAATGATTAACATGCTCTGATACCATTTGAACCAATGAGCCAATGAGCCAGATCAGAAAAACCTTTAAGTCCCACAGACATCATAACAACTGAAGAAGGCTACATCAGCTGAAGACATCAGCTAAAGATATGTACTAAAGACAAAGTCTGAAGTTCAAATATTGAAGACAAAGTCTGAAGTTCAAGTACTGAAGACAAAGTCTGATGATCAAGAACTGAAGACAAAGTCTGAAAGTATCTACTGAAGACAAAGTCTGAAGTTCATCTACTGAAGACAAAGTCTGAAGTTCATCTACTAAAGACAAAGTCTGAAGTTCAAGTCTTCAGAGGTTGTCACAACAGCTGAAGTAGTACGCTTCAGTAGTTGTGATAGTTTTATTTCAGTAGTTTTCTTTTGTAGTTTCAGTAGTTTGCTTTAAGTAGTTTGGTTAATGTAAAACGTCTGAAGAGCTTGTTCATCAGACGTTGTAGTTTCAGTAGTTATAGTATTAGTTTACACTTAGCTTTTATTGTAAGAAGATGTCAGCTGTTGTAGACATCTTCAGTAGTTTTGTTTATTTTCAGTAGTTGTTGTATAACGGTTAGATGTCACTATCAAGTGACATCTGCTGACGTCACCTTCCTTTATAAAAGGAAGGTTGACCTAATTTGTAGATGGCCAAAGCGTGTGTTGAATGAAAACATTCCTTTTTGCAGAAATACTTTCTCTCTCTATAACCGTACTGTTTCATTGAAATATCATTTGTGTTCTTGCTTGAATTTCGTCTAATTCTTATACTATTCCGCTGCAAATCAAATCTAATTGATCAAACTAGATCCGAGATCCTTTCAGGAATTTTTCATTAAAACTTCCAAAGACAATTTACCTTCGGAAGATTTTCGAATTCCAAGAAAACAACTTTTTGAGCAAAAAGCAAACTACTTTTTTAGAGGTAGGACCGCCTTCTGGATTTCAAAGTTTATCCTTTTTCATTAACTTTATCTCAGATCCTTTTCACACATAAAACCTGTCGGTTTCCCCCACTTTTTATCATCTTCATCTTCTCTCCAAACCTAAAATCTACCATTTCTCTCTGAAACTGCCTTCGTTCATCCTTCCTTCACATCTAAGCTTACTCAAAATGGCCAACCTTGACAGACGAAATGACCCAGAATTTTCTATGCAGTTACACAGGTAACACAATCAGGTTGCACTGTTAAACTCTGAGAAAGATCCCCATTTCTCATAGGTATGCCAATTCTTGGCTTTGTCAAACTACTTCACCTCCCTTACCATTGATCCTCCTCTCTATGAGGATCATTTGCTTGAGTTCTGGAAGACCTGCCAAGAGGTCATTTTGGATGGGGAGAAGGCACTGTCTGCTATAGTGCAGGGGAGAACAGTCTTCATCACTCTGGCCATCATCAATACTCATCTTCAGCTGGATGATGAAGAAGGTGAGGTGTTCTTCCCCAAGGAAGATGTCAATCATTCCTTTGAGCAGATGGGCTATGAAGGAGATTTCTCTGTAAAAACCTTTAGGAAAGGGAAGGTCTCATCTAAGTGGAAGTACTTACTCCATGTGGTCATCCACAGCTTGTCTAACAAGCATGGAGGATGGGACCAGATTCCTGAAGATCTCTCCTTCATAGTACATGGAATGGTTCAGGGGGTCAAGTTTAGGTATTCACAATTTGTCTATACTAATTTAATAGCAAACTTAGACTCCTTAGAGTATTATATGTTTCCTAGATATGTTCATTACATTCTCAACTATGAACTGGGCTCACAGTTGAGGGAAACAGGTGATATTCTTAAATTGGGACAGCTGAAGCCCGGCATCTTTAAAATCTTGAAGAAGCCAACTGTTGGCTTCTCAGGGGTAGAAACAGCCCTTGTCCTAAAAATGTTAGAGCTCATTGCTCAAGGTGATAACCTAGTAACACAAGCTAGTGTTAAACCCACACCTTCTACATCCCAACCACCAAAACAGCCACAAATAACCCTCACCTACCAACGAAAACACAAACGAACCCCTGCACAAGCTATTGAGTCTGTGCAGGCCCCCATATACTTACCTACATAGGAGGAAGTGGACACTAGAGCTCCCACTTCCCCTGAGGAGCAAACCACTCCCATTACTTCAAGAATCAGTGCTGAGGTTCCTCATGCTCAGCCTGATGAGCTCACAAGCCCAACAGCCTTAAGCCTTCACTCTGAGTCTCAACACTCAAGTGAACAACCTTCAGGGGACAGCTACCATCCCCATCCTTTAGATTTAAACCAACCAATTCCCAACCTTTGTCACACCCCAACCTTGACGGCGGAAACGTCGAGATGTGAGGGTTACGATTGTTCACAGCCACATAACGCTATTTTTAATTCCAAATATATTAATCAAGATTCAATTGTAACAATACAAGTAAAAGGCTCAAACAAAGATACATCATGAATACAAGGTTGAAAGTAAGAAGATCATTGTTTGTTTCTCTAAGTCCAATCCTAAGTGAGATAAGCTTCAAAGAGTAGAAAGCATACTTGAGTTATTCCTGAAATATATTAAAAATAAAAGGTCAAAATAAAAATGTTGGTGAGCATTTCATAGTTTTCAATACATAGAATATATAAAAGATGGCAATTCAAGTCATAAGTTAGTGAATAAAGTGATTAGGGATGTTATGAACAATGCAACAATCAAACCTCGAAAAAGTTTTGGTTCAAACGTTATTTCTTTAAAATCATGGTTATCTTAAAAAGTTTATTTAAAACTTATATTTAAACTTTATATGTTGATACAAATGAGTTCTTTTAAAATAATTAAATAATTATTTATGTAAAATTGAACTTGAAACAATAAATCACCGGAGGGTCGCCGGACCTTCGCCGGAGCTCCCGCCGGAAAATCGGGGTTGAGAAGAGGGAGAGGGTTTAGGTTTTATAATTTTACAAGAATAGTCCCTGCAGTTTGTTTTGTATTATTTTATGCTCTAAACTTTTATTTAAAGTTTCAAAATTAGCAAAACAACCCCTTGGACTTTAAACAAACATTAAGCTTTAATCATTTTATTAATTATCTAACTTTTATAAATCTTTATTATATTTTATTATTATTATTATTATTATTATTATTATTATTATTGCAATAATAATAATTATTTTTAAGATTAGTATCACTTTAAGTTTAGTTTTATAATATTAACCAAACGTTTTAAACATTAATAATATTATTTCTATTATTTAGTTAATTTGTTAATCACCAAATTAATTATCAAGCATACTAAGTCCCCAAAGTTTCAAAATTGACATAAAAGGCCCTTTTAAGATTAACAAAGTTAACTTTTAAGCTAACAAAAATTATGAGATATCACAACCTTGACTTCTACACTGTTGAGGACTTAGATGCCAGTGAGTACCATGAGTCTTCCTACTACACCACTCCTTAAAGGGAGATGAGTGCTCCTGAGTCATCTAGGTCTAGCCCATATCAGTCACCTATCACTGAGGTGGATACGTCTGAACATGTTCATGATATCCATATGGAAAAGGCTCTCACTTCAGCAAGTGATTACATCATTCAGACCTTAACCATGGCAACTCAGCCCATTGACACTTCAACTGAAGTTGTCACTGAGCAGAGGAAATCCAGCAGCCAAGAACACCATACTGGTGATGAGGAAGAGTACATTGGTCCCATTCTCTCATCCCCCAGTGATTCTTCTGATGAAGATGAGGGGAATCTAAGACTAAATGTGCAAAAACTATGAAAAACATGCACTTATTTAGTCTCCAAGGTTAGTCATCATGAATCTCAAGTGATTACCTTGTAACACAGGGTCAATGATCAACAACTTGAGATATCTTATCTCAAGGAACAACCAGCTAGGAGACCCTTAAGAGAAACTCAACCTGGAACACAAGAACCTGTGGATGTAATTGACCTAACTCCTAGCTCCCCTGTGCAAGAGGGTGATGCTACCAAAAAGGGGGAGGAAGTCATTACAATCACAGAACCTGGGAGAACCTTAGGGAATATGGACATTAAGGACTCACCATCATCACTTTCTCAAGTCCACATTGATGTGGATAGCATAGACTCAGTCATTAGGAGTCTATTTGAGAAAGGCATCCTAAGAGCAATATCATCTCCACCAACTCTAACTCAAATTTTTAGGTGGAGGTATGATACTGCTAGAAGAACTCTTATTCTTCAAAGAGTTCAAGAAAGGAACACTGTAGAGTCCAGCCTTAGAGGAAGACAAAGGCAATCAGGCAATACCATCGGTCAACTGGATGTTGAGGCAGACCCTGAGATTTGCTTCAAAGGGAAAACCTTGACTGAAGGTCTAGTGGTAGAACTTGAGAGCCCTGTCTCACCACAAACTGCTGCAGATGTTCAAACCCTTGATGAGGCACCTGCTGGTGAAGGTGCATCTCAACCTCCTCTAGCCAGAGCTTGGAAGCTACACCAAGCAATGAAGGCCAAAGCTCTCTCTACCCTGAGTCATAAAGGTCTGTGAGTGACAAAGGAAAAAGGAAATTAACTTTTGAGGAGATTGAGGAGGAGGAGAGAGAGAGAGAGGAAAAGGAAGCTAAGGGGAGAAAGTTCCTCTACTGGATCTACAAGGCTATAGAAAGTGCTATCAGGGCTGCCCCCAGACCAAATACTCAGGATGATGAGTTAAGGGCAGTCAGGATAAACTACTTGTAGACTAGGAACTATGATATTGATAATATCATTTCTCTCCCCTTAGATGAGTTGAATGAACTGGCTGATATGGAACTATCAAAAGAGAGAAAGGAAGAAGAGGATGCAGAGCTTCTTCTGAAAATCAAAGAAGAAAGAATAAGGAAGAGGCTCTATAAGCATATGCCTACTTTCTCACCAGTTCAAGAAACTCAGGAACAAGAGGATGTGATACCACAAGAACTTCAGGTAGACAAAGAAAAGGATAGGATCAATATGATCAACTACCAGAGTGCCACAGGCCTCTATCAAGCTGATACACTTCTTCCCTTACCCTTTGACTACATTGAGCTTAAGTACCTCAAACACTTGAACTTGATGTAGCCAAAGAAAGAAAGATCACTAAAAGGAATTTAAGGGAAGAAGTTATAAAATCAAGAGCCATCATCCATAAGAACTTGAAAAAGTCTGCTGACAAGCAAAAGATGTTGAGCTTCTTGAAGCTGTATGAATTCTCCGGAAGGAGACTTGTTCCCATGTCTCTATCCACCATGGATGAGCACATCAGGGTGATCAAGCACAAGATCTAAAGAGGTGAACTTTTTGACTTACACTCTCCACCAAGTCAGGTCCCTCAGGAAGTGGAGGTTAAGGTTGAAACAACTAAGATAACATAACCTGAACCTCCTGCTGAATCTCAGCAAACTTCCACTTCTGATCCATAGCAGGTATCTGTCCCCTCTCAATCTGAACCTGTGAGAGAGGAAGACCTAACTGAGAAAGACAAAGAAGATCAATCAGGCGCTGCAGGCCAGTCTTCTCAGTTACAGAGTTCAAAAAGGAGGAAAATGATGGTTTCTAAACCAAAGTCAAAAAGAAAAAAAAGGAAACATCCACCTCAACACCTCAAGATGAGTCAGAACATCTTGAGGATGTGCAACAAGAGGATGCCCCACCAACTCCAATTCAAGCAGCTCCTCTGGCATCAGGAAGACCCATCTTATCTTAGACATAGACCATAAATAAAGAAAGATGGCATGTCATAAGAGATCAAGGTATTGAACATGTCTACACATGGCAGGATATGTTCAATCTACCTCTGCACGATCTCTTTGACATGAGAAGATATTAAGAGAGTCTGAGTGATCCTGACTATCTCATAAAGAAAGGGATGGTCATTATCATAATGAGGATTGTCAATATCTAGAGTCTTAAAGTGTTTTGGTAGCATCAGCCTAGGGGGAGTTTGTAAGGTTATTAGTAAGGCTGATGCAACCCAAACACTCAAAGTCTTTCCTGCATGCATTCACATGTATACTGAAATGGAATGCTTCGGAAGTTTCACACTGCTATAGAAATTATTCTAAGTGTGAAATCTTCCGAAGCCAAGACCAATATCTTCCGGAGCCAAAAGATGAAGTCTTCCGAAGCTTCAAGGACAAAGTCTTCCAAATCCAACCATTAAAGACTCCGAAGACTTTTATATTACATGCTTTATCTGATGTACTTTTTACCTAAAGCTGAACCACTTTTCGCTGCCACTCTGATAAGTCACCAACTTTATCCTTTTTGTAATATATTAGGATGTGAGTTATAGCATGTCATATTCACTAGTCGAAAGGCAATCTGCCTTTCGACTCTACATGGATTTTGTTGTCTAGTTCATGTATCCAGTTGGACTTCAAAGTATGGCCAGCTGTAGGTTATAGTATAAGTATTTTCTGGTTCTTGTAACTTAGTAAGTTTATGTAGAACTTTGTAAACCATTTTGTAAAGAACTAGAAGATCAATATACTTCAACCTTGAAAACCAACTGCTTTTGTGTTGTTCTATTTTCTTTCTCATTTACATTTTGTGTTTCTTAGTTCTCTAAACTTATTTTACCAGTTCCCCATTTGAATTATTAAGTGTTGTCATACACTTTCCTCTTTGTGTTGTTATGTTGTACAAGTGCATACACCCTTCACCTGGTCCTGCACACTCCCATGCCAGTTAATACCTTGTCCAAGTTATGTCATGGAGTTATGAAAAGGATACTGGGCATGCTATTATATGGTGTGTGGATAAAGAATACCGTATCATTAACCCTGTGGATCTGCTTAAGTTTGGAAGGGATGATTTGATGAGGTTGCAGACTTGTCCTATGGCAGCTGATGAATCAGTTCATTTTTTGGCAGCACAGTCTGGTTGGTTGATAACGAAGGCCTTGAACAACAAGATGTATGCTTATGGAGGCAGCTATCAAGTGGATGACATGGACTTCTAGACAACATTGATTTACGAAGCCTAGGGAGAGATTGTAGGGTTGAACCTAGAGGCTCGGGAAATCAAATTAAGATGAAGATAAAGATCAGAAGCCAAGTTACAGCGCGACAACAAGGTTCTCGCGCTACAACACTTGTCGAACTCGTGCGAGAACTCTTTTGTATTATAAATAGAGTTTAGTGTTATGTATTTTGCTAAGCCTTTTATTTCCTGAATTTGTATTCAAAAAGTTGTAATCACTGAATTCAGAGAGTAATAGAAAGAAGAAGTTATTTACATTGTGTTCTAATCCTTCTATACTTCTACTTCTTGTCCATATTTGTTTACATTCCGCATTCACAAATATGAGATCGATCTGATTATTATAGATCCTTACAATAGAGATGATAGAGGTGTAAGTGAAATAGTAGAAGTGGATGACACATAAGATAGGATAAACAAAAATGATGGTATGGTAATAGTGAAATGTTTAGAAATATGAGTCAATGAGGTGACTTAGAAAACGTTTCGTGAAATATCACATGACGAGAAGTGTAAGTATGTAGAGATGAGGATCATATCATTGGTATCCTTGATGGTTAGGGCATGTCCGAAGAATATACAAGGAAGAATTTTGGGTGAGAAAAGAATCTCACTAGGAGATGAATGATCAACACTAGAAATGTATGAGAAAGGAAACGGTGACATAAATATCATACTAGTATTTTAGAGGTAGATGTTGATAAAAAAAGTAAGGCGCAAGCAATCTTTGAGAGATGATGCGTTCAGCTACCCCATTTCTTGGGGTGTGCATGGACAAGAAATGTGGTAAGTAATACTTGAATTTGAAAGAAATTTCTCCACCATGCCTCGGGTAAGCTTAGGAGCACCATCACACTGTAAGTTTTTAATAATGCATGAAAACAAGTTCTTAACGTAGGGTTAAAGTGGCGTAATGAATTAATAACTTAGAAATGATGAGATAAAGAATACCTCCATGTGAATCACCTGAAACCATCATTAAAAGTAACAAAATAGTGGTAACCCGAACAAGAAAGGGTAGGAGAATTACAGGTCGAGAAATGTCGCAATGAATGATATGTAAAGGTGAAGTACTACATTTCAAAGATGGATAAAAAGGTAATCAACTAGGTATGAATTAAGATATGAAATATGAGAGAAAAACATAATCAGAAGGATGACCAAGGCATTAGTGCCATAACTCCCGAGAGACTAATGTAATCATAGAGAGAGAATACAGCTCTCGTGGTCTAGGGAGTAGACGATGGAGGATCTAACATGATAGAGTCTAAATATACGGATCCTAATACGAAAATACAATAGAAAGTGGATGATCAACAACTAATTGAGTGTATAATAGGTTTTTGATTAAGCCTGAAACAACGAGTACATCTTTTAGTGTGATATGTAATAAAGAAAGTGAAGCATGATCGATATAAGAGATAGTAAGCACCATACCATTGCCAATATTCACCCTTTCCAAACAACAATACGCAATTTCATCATGAACCATACCAAGATGTGAGGTCATATGAGCTGTGGATTCAGAGTCGGGAATGCATGTTTCGGTTATCATACGTGGATATGATGAAGAAAAAGTTGGCTAAGTTGCATTCCAAAGTATAAACAAGTCGGTTGATAAGGAGTCCATATTGTAACAACAATATTGATTAAATATAAACTATAAGTCACCTTACTATGCTAAAAAACAATAAGTGTTCTACCGACTCTACTATCCAAATAAACAATGTCACCGTCCAAATAAACGTGACATTTGTCACATACAATGTGTAGTTCTTGCTTGAGTACAAACCACCACTAAAATTTATATTTGTGTATCCATTCAGGATAATGCTTTCTATCTTGAAATGGCAATGGTTAGCCTATTAGTCAAACAAGGATTTCAAGTGAATTTATCTTACCATTCATGATCCAATGATGAAAAGTAAGCTCTTGGATTCTTGCTCTGTAGCATAGGTAGTTATTATCTGATAACAATTAGTTTTCATACTCACAATTACTATCAAGATTATAAGCATGAGTTGTGAAAAACAACATCGATCCTATTAGCTTCTTTATCATTGGGTCAAATTAGTGGCTATAAACTCTTAGTTAATGATGAAAAATAGAATTGAAAAAAATAAGCTACTTGATACATTGCAGACATGAGAGAAGAAAGTAGACAATTTTTTAAATTGATTTCAAAATCTATCAGAAAAGGGGATAAGTTAGTAATATTATTCAATTGATAATGAACTAATTATTTTTCTTCAAAATAATTAGACAAAAGTAGAATGTGTATATCTACGTAATAGAATTTGACTCTTTAGACTTCAAGTCTAATTGAAACACTTCCTATTAAATGGAAATCATATGGAAACGTTGAACACCAACTTCTTTTTTACTTTTTTAGCTAACATGCATGTTAATAGTTAAAGAAAACCATTAACCATAATAAAATTGGATTCATTTAGCGATTAATCTCTTTTGTTTAACACTAAAGAAAATTTATCAAGTACTTAAATTGTTACGTGAATAATGAGCAACGTACAAAACGGATGCAGCACGAAAACCCACCCAACCCGACCCATTCCACCCTTAAATAATAAAGAAAACCCATTAGGCACATCCGTTTCCCATGCATGCAAATCGGTACATGTCATCAAGGGCTCTATAATTTAATTGGGTCACCTGATTTGCTCCATGAATACTACCGCCTTGCAGCAACCGATAATGTCCACTTTGTTATATTAATTTCATTATTTTGTAAAGTGTGTCAAGTAGTTATTTTCACAAGACTGTTTGTTGGTTAAATTCCTTAGTTTCCTATCTAATCTAGAGATCATGCAAGTAATAGCAAATGATTATGTTTGAAGTTCGTTTACACTTGTAAACTCCTTTCTTTTCCATTGCTAGTTGTTACTTTGGCCTAGTGAACTTTGGAACCTAATAGATAGCCTAGATACAGGCACGCCACTGTATCTAGCCTGCAAATTGGTTTTAGCGCTACAAGTACATGTTTGTGTGGTGTGAGTGTATCACAAGTACTCTTGAAGATCCTAGAATGTATCTACTTTTTAAAGCTTAGATGCAACAGGTTGTGTGATGTAGACTTAAAACAAAGATAACCAATTGAACATGTTGATTCACTGAGAATACCATGAAAATTCTTCTAACTGTCGTTGATTCTCGAATAATATCGATAATTTGAGATTTTATGCACTAACACACGAGTTATAAGGAAAAAATTATCCTCATACACTTTAAATAACTGATCATCTCTATCCTCATACACTTTAAATAACTAATCATCTCTGAATGTTTACATGAATACAAAAAGCAAACCAAAAGTCGAATGGGTCTCAAACCATAAACGAGCCAAGAACTAGGCCATAAACAGGCCAAAAACTAGGCCATAAACAAAGTCCAACAAAAACTAGAAATATAACAAAAAGTATAATAACTGATAAAATAAGTCATTTTTGGGCAGAAACGATGACCCAAACTGCCTACGATCGTTTGTCGAAACGTACTCCTTGATCCAACGATCGTTGTGACTGGGCGTAGGCCCAAAACAAGAACTTCTATCCCAAGTTATGGTCATTTTAGTGAAGTCCCCTTGTAATCAAGCTTCCAAATACAAGATGACCTGCTTCTCCACACTTGGACCCGCACCATTTTCCCCTAGGTAGACAAAATTCGTCCTCGAATTCAAAAAATGCTCCTAATCAAAAGAATTACCATGATAAGGCAGTAAATGCCCGACATTAAATACATTAAAAGAATGAATGTGGTTAGGATGATAAGCATGATTATGAGCAACCTCAACTTGACATGGTTTCTGATCCCATGCTTACACATGGTCGCTGGCTAAACGCCTCTACAAATTATCAAGTGATCGATTAACAACTTCAGTTTGACCATTCGTTTATGGATGATAAGCACTACTAAAGCTAAGTTAGGTATTCACCGTCCTTCATAAACTACACAAAAATGACTCAGAAACTAAGTATCCCAATCAGAAACAATAGAAGAAGACAATCCATGAAAACATACACATCACAAAAGAAAGTTATGCCACATTAACAACATTAGTTGTCTTCTTGCGCGGAATAAAATGGGCCATCTTAGAAAACCGATCAACAACTACAAAGATAAAATCATTACCCGTTTGAGTACGAGGCAACCCCAACACAAATCCATGCTAATATCAACCCATGGCTATGAAGGAACATGCAAAGGCATATAGAGACCTGCGTTAGTAGCCATGCCTTTTAAAACTTAACAAATACAACATCTCCTAACATAAAGATCGACTTCTTTCCTTAAATCTCGGTGCTCTCTTTCTCCAAACTACCTACTCTCTATCTCTCTATGATCTTGGCGAGTTGGGAGGCTCGGTGTGACTAAAGGAACGTGTAGTTGCGTTCGTTACGGTCGGTTTGGATCAGAAACGAGCTTGGGAGCTCGGTTTGCTTTGGTAAGTCTCAAACCCTTGTGAATATGAGTTATTACCATTATGAGCATGTGTATGATGTGTGAAACCTCGCTATAGTGTTGGATCACTCAGTGGTGTATTCGTGGATGTCAAGGACAGATCGTGAGCTCAGATTTACTGTGGTAAGGTTCTAAAACCTTCACATTATGCATCATCATAGATTATTGGGTAAACTCGGGTTTTTGGAAGAAACAAACTGGTAGATGACGATTAGGATGCATATGATTGGTATGGCCTATGAATAATCATGTTTGGATAAACGGATTTGTCAAGGAACAAAGTCCGGGTATAATGAGAAATAGGTAATAATGCTAGTGTCTTAACCTTGTGGTAGACATAGAGAATAAACATGTAAAGGATTTTGGGTAATGATAAGATAAGTCCGTCTTGTGTGTATGCGTGAACCCTAGATTTTTTACGCATGTTTCACATGACCGGTGATGGGAAATGACAATATAGGGTTGCAGAAAACCCTAGCCTAAGGTCATTGACATGACTAGGACCGGTCAAATAGATTAACTCAAGGTTTTGCATGTGGAAGTAATGTAAATTTGACGTGTGTGTCTATATGATACAAGCAAATTATTAAGGTAAAGAAAGGGTTACTGAAATGTAACACCTGGATCAAATCTCAGGGTATATATGCACTTAGCTGGATCCAATTAGGTAGGGAAGCCACATTCTATGATGAATATTCAATCTGAGGCCACAACAGAGACTGTAGATAAGATTTGACTAGTTCGAGGCCACAACGGAGACTGTGGATAGGAGAAGAGGATAATGATGGTATGAGGCCATAATGGAGATCTATGGATAGGACTCAAAGTCGTAGTAGAGACTGTGGATAAGGTTGAGCGAACTTGATGGTGAGGGATTCGATCGGCAAGAGTGCCTATAACCTACCCTCCTATTGTTATATAAAATAAAGCCTAGAGTGGCACATATGTGGTCAAAACTTAGACTCGCTACGACAACTTCATATAGATTTGATTTGTTGATAATTACTTGCATACTTTGTCATATTACTAAGTTGCTTTTGAGCCATTGGTTATAACTCACTAACAATTTTGTTGTTAACATATTTTATCTCGTGTTGCAGGAGTAGGGAATATCAAAAGGCAATTGACTAGGTCGAGGAGACGTGGCAGTTTAAGTTGATTAAAATCTTCGTGTAGAAGATGTAGACTGGATTAACATGCCAGGGCAATGTGTATTTATTTATGTTTGTAACTGTAAACATAGTGAACGTGTGGATTATTCAGTCTAGTTTTATGGTCTTGATTATTAAGAATTCTGTTGTGTATTGTTGTGATTGTGATACAACTTGTCATAGTCGGAGAATGGATGTGACTTTCATGATATTATGACTTTAGTTCAAATAATTATATAGGCTATGTGATTATAATGTGTGATTGAAAACAAAACTTTGACTTTAGCATAATTACATGTTCCGATGCGTAGATATGTCATGTAATTATAAAAACACATATGACCCTTAGTCATGATACATGTGCAAGATGCTGCCAACTTCTGTCACTTCATATGAAAACCATCTTTTTATACGCGTGTTTGTGAATCATCAAATAATAATTGTTTTGCTATCTTTTAACGATTCTTTCTTTCAAATTATAGCACGTAGAGCTCATTCAATACATTCAAATGGTAAAGCTAGAATCAAGCAATTAGGATAGATATAGTGACTTTGAATGTGTGATTAAACATGCATAGTTGGAAGCAATTTAACTTGCAAATGTGTGTGAAAAGTACTTACAACTCTGAATCAAGTAGGTGTACGCACGCCAATACACATTTGTTATGAGACACACTTTATACATGAACTATTAAATATGTTCAAGTGTTGTACATTTTCACCCTTTACAAACATGTGTGTAAAAACTGTAGTAGTGTATCAAACTTACAAAGTAACACTATATCTTTCACTAATGTCAAAAAAAATCGTTTCAAGTTTAAGCATGCCGCCTCTTGATGGTGTTGCCCCTTACAACCTTTATTTTTCAAAACACCATCATAGTACACAGATTTCTGGCGTTTTAATTAAACATTTTTTATCCAACACATATAATACACATGTTTCTAGCATAGTTATTGGGTATATCAACCAAAAATTACGAATCAATTCTCAATATGTATACAACTTTGAATAACATTTTAAAACGTACTAAAACCTCCATCACATAACACCTTTTACGGCCCAAGACATATAGAGATGGTTGTGCAAATACCTAACGCATTTTATGCATTTAAGATTAACATTTTGTCTGTCATTATTGGTATCTAGATTTTAAAAAGAGAGAAGCACATCAAGGTAACAAGGTCAGAAGCAGAAGCGAAAAAGCGCATAAACACGGGCTTTTCGTACGCGAGGTGCAAGGTGCTTATATAAATTTTTATATATCCCATTTAGCATCCCTTAGCTACAAATTAAGTTTTTATATGATTTGAAGCACAAAAAGAACTTTTTTAGCTACATATACAACACCTTGAAGCACAAAACACCCTTTATACAAGAAGTCCGGCCCTCAATGGGCTTTTATTTTCATAAAAATGTGCTTTTTGTGCCCCTTTTATCTTGTGTAACCAAATGCCCAAGGACGTGCACCTTAGGTCGCCTCGCGCCTAGGCACGCTCAGGCGTGCTTGTGTAAACCAAGATTAGCATTTATGTTTTAAACATTGGACATAGTTTTGTAACCTGGAAAACTAAGTAAGCGGTATCAAGGGAACTATATGGAGCGTTTGGTTGGAAGGAATGGAATGGAATGGAATGGAATGAAATGGAATGGAATGAGAAACTAGTATAATTTTTAAGTAAAATTATGTTTGAGTGGGTAATAAAATGTAAAACCAAGGGAATGTTCCACCTCAAATTCCCTTGGTTGTGAGATTTCAAATTCACTCTCTAGGTGGAAGGATTTTGAAATCCCACAACCAAGGGAATTTGAGGTGAAACATTCCTTTAGGTTTTACATTTCATTACCTACTCAAATATAATTTTACTTGAAAATCATACTAGTTTCTCAATTCCACTCCATTCCATTCCTTCCAACCAAACGCTAGGGAGCGTTTGGTTGGAAGGAATAGAATGGAATGAAGTGGAATTGAGAAACAAATATGATTTTCACATCCCAATCTGTCACACCACAACCTTGACGGCAGAATCGTCGAGACGTGAGAGTTACGATTGTTCACAGCCACATAACGTTATTATTAATATAGCATTTTAAAGTTATGTTCATTAACGTCCAAGATATTTGTTACATTTTATATAAAGTTATGTATATAAAATATAGCATTTTATAATACCTAATATATATATATATATATATATATATATATTATATATATATATAAAGTTGAAATAAAGTTTTATAACTAAATAAACTAAATACAATTTATATTCATTTGTAAACTTTGTAGTTTTAATAAGATATCCCAAATAAAACCTTTATTTCATAAAATTATCTAATTATTTAAGAAAACAATTTTTACAGAAATGTATTAAATGACCTTAAAATGATAGAGATTATAAACTTCTTTTTTATAATTTTTAATAAAGTTGTATATAAAATATAGCATTTTATAATACCTAATATATATATATATATATATATATAAAGTTGAAATAAAGTTTTTTAACTAAATAAACTAAATACAATTTATATTCATTTGTAAACTTTGTAGTTTTAATATGATATCCCAAATAAACCTTTATTTCATAAAATTATCTAATTATTTAAGAAAACAATTTTTACAGAAATGTATTATAGAGATTACAAAACTTCTTTTTTATAATTTTTAGAAAATTTTCAATAATTTTTTGTAGGCCAAAAAGCCTTTAAAAATATGTGAGGTTGCCCGGGTTCGAACCTGGGACCTCGAGTAAGGAATGCAAGCGCAGGACCAGTGAACCAAGGCTCTCAGCCACGGTTATCATTGGTTTTTAAATCCTTTTAAACATAATCAGAAAGCATCCCCCAAACTCAAGAACCCTAGATTTGGTTTGATCCGAATTAAACCCCAAATCGATTGTGTTGATGAAATTAACCTTATATTATTAAACTTTAATCTTGTAAAAATATATGTATAACTAGGTGCCTTGTGACGGTTTACTTTGGAACGACGCTTGTCATTATTTCTTATTAATCATTCAATACACACGTATTTAATCCTGTGAGTATTTCTATACCCCTTTTTCATATTTTCACACTTTGGGGTGAAACATGTTACCTTATAAACATTGCACTTGTAAACACGTTTGATTCTTGTAAACTTATGGCAATTTACTTGTGTGTTGTGATTAGTTGAATCTTGTAGCTACCATGTAATGTCGAATACATGTACAATCATTAACTATTGCTAGCCTGGCGACGTCACAGATCTATGGGCCTGACAAGCCTGCTTGGTTGATCCAAGTACACTTAGCTAATCGTATATACTTGTAAACGTTTGAGACTTGTAAAACTTTGTCAAGGTTTGATTGTGCATTCTGTCTTACATCCCTAGTTACCTTGTTCTATAATTTACAACATGAATTGCCATCTTTTATATACATACGTATTCAAAACTATAGCATGCTCATCAACAATATGTTGACCTTTTATTTTTAACATGTTTCAGGCAATAGCGTTATGTGGCTGTGAACAATCGTAACTCTCACGCCTCGACGATTCCACCGTCTAGGTTGGGGTGTGACAAATTGGTATCAGATAGGTTAAGAATATTATTTCTCTAAGTCCAATCCTAAGTGTGATAAGCTTCAAAGAGTAACCTGAAACATGTTAAAAATAAAAGGTCAACATATTGTTGGTGAGCATTCTATAGTTTTGAATACATAAGTATATAAAGATGGCAATTCATGTTGTAAATTAGAGAACAAGGTAACTAGGGATGTAAGACAGAATACACAATCAAACCTTGACAAAGTTTTACAAGTCGCACACGTTTACAAGTATATACGATTAGCTAAGTGTACTTGGATCAACCAAGCAGGCTTGTTAGGCCCATAGATCTATGATGTCACCAGGCTAGCAATAGTTAATGATTGTACATGTATTCGACATTACATGCTAGCTACAAGGTTCAACTAATCACAACACACAAGTAAATTGCCATAAGTTTACAAGAATCAAACGTTTACAAGTGCAATGGTTAATAAGTAACATGTTTCACCCTAAAGTGTGAAAATATGAAAAGGGGGTATAGAAATACTCACAATGATGTAGGCATTTATAAGATGATATAAAAGATTAAGGTATGATCCAAAAAGATAATCCCAATGTATTCCTTTACAAGGCACCTAAACATATATTACGTGTTTAAGGTTAATATTAACGTTCAAATAAGAATTAAGGTTTCATTGGTTTTAAGGGGTTTTTGATAATTAATGAGTTTATAATGTAGTTATTTACATTTTGATCCCATTAGAAGGGATTATGTAGGTTTATATAATTAAGTATTTTTAGAAAATAAATTAAATAATATCATCATTAATATTAGTATCATCATTATTGTTGTTTTTATAATTATTATTACTAATATCATTTTTATTATTATTTTTACTCTTATTATCATTATTATTATTATTATTTATTATTTATAATTAATATTATTATTGATTTAAAAACTTTAAGTAAACAATAAATGGAAGAAGAATAACCCACAAGGTTTCATAAACGGCATTAATACTCCTTAAAATTAACTTTTAATTTATAAAAACGAGATGTTACAGTCTCCCCAACTTTTAAGAATTTCGTCCCGAAATTAAGAATGAAACTTAAACGAACAAGAGGGTTTAATGAAAGATAAGCGTACGAACGGACAGTGATAGACGTTTAATTACAGATGAGATGTTTCACTTTAGGGAATCCTTCAAGTACATGTCAACTTGAACTTTTCCAGTGAAATACGAGACGTTTTGAGATGAAACGTTGGAAAACGATGACGAGTTACCGTGGTATGTTAGAACTATAAGACACAACTTCTAGAATATAGTTTCGTGATAAAGTGATGTCTTGAACTTAATAAAAGACCGACAATGATAGGAAAGGTTAGCCGTCGGAATTTAAGAATCCCAAACGTCACCATATGAAACGATCTTAACGCATATCTTGTGAATATGTATTTCTCCTTTGACCAACCATTGGTCTAAGAATAATACGCTATGCGAAGATCTTGAAATGTGTTCACGACGATGGTTAAGAATATTATTAAAATCAGAAAATGAATCCATCGTTCAAAATGACGATCGATGTTTTAACGTCATACCATGGAATACGAATATTTGAAACAGATACAGGTCAATTTCTCGACGTTCTGGGATAATGGGTTGAATTGAATTTTAGCCAATCGGTCTATAATGCACCAATTGTCATCATGACATTTAAAATAAGATGCATTTAGTGAATGAAAAGTTAAACAGGAGATTCACGGAAGCACGGAGGGTAGGTTTTGTCATATGTGAAGGTAAGACACTTTGACGCATGCCAAGTTACGCCTTTTCCTTTATGCCAAACCCATGACTACAAGTTACGAAGGTTTATGAACCATTATATCCACATTGCAATGAGGATAATAACAAGTCTTGTTGTTCAAAACCAAGTTAAAATTTCAATGATTTTCAAGGTTACAGGTTCGAAAGTGATTCAAGAAGTGACACGGTCAATAAGAAAGGTATTTGTAACCATGTTTTACAAGGTAACAAATTTCCAAAGGTAGATTGCATACGTAATTCAACAAACAATAAGATAGGTATTTGATAATACCTTTATTTGATAAAAGATTATTTAGGAAGACCATACTTATGGGTTTAATGATATCTCAAAATGAAAGTTGATAAGTAAGGAATAAATGGTTCGATGTAGCTAGATTGAGTTAAAACATAAAGATAAAGGGAAAGAAATCGATTTAAGAATTTACATGCTTCAAGCTTGGAATCAAAATCAACCTAAAACGATCGGGTCTTCTTTCAAGTTCAGAGATCATGCTTTGGCTTGATAGGTCGAATCACCAACATTGATTCACCCTTCAAGTTACTATATGCTTCTCGTCACTTGATTACAGCCATGATAAGTTGAAGATCAAGAAATGAGAGTGGTCATCAAGGTGTGGTTTTCACTCCAAACTTGATGGTGTATTCCCAAGATATGACCATTAACTTACCAATCAAAAAGTTCGATCCCAACTCATTGTTAAGGATCCATAGAAATAAGACGAGGTAACTCACCATTAAGGTAAGGGAAATCACTCCTATCTTAACGATGAAGTTTTGCAATAACAAAATATAACAGGATGAACTTCTTCATCAAAATTCAGAATTCACTCCTACTTTGATGAGATCGTTTCATTTGAGAGAATACAATCCATAAAAATGAAATTATCATCTAAGGTATGGAATTCACGCCTATCTTGATGATTGAGCTTCATAATAACAAGAAAACAATCAAAGATTAACATTTGTCACCAAAGTATGGGTTTCAATCCTATTTTGGTGAGATCATGTCATTTGTAAAGTGTAAGTTCCAATGAGAATAATTGAAGTCAATCCTTAGGTTGAGGAATTTGCCCTAATCCAGAGGATGAAATTTCATAAAACACACAATTGGAAACCATTTATCGAAACGAATAGAGAATCATCAAAGTAAGAGTGAATTCTGGATTTTGATGAAGAAGTTCATCCTGTTATATTTGTTTTTGCAAAACTTCATCGTTAAGATAGGAGTGATTTCCCTTACCTTAATGGTGAGTTACCTCGTCTTATTTCTATGGATCCTTAACAATGAGTTGGGATCGAACTTTTTGATTGGTAAGTTAATGGTCATATCTTGGGAATACACCATCAAGTTTGGAGTGAAAACCACACCTTGATGACTACTCTCATTTCTTGATCTTCAACTTATCATGGCTGTAATCAAGTGACGAGAAGCATATAGTAACTTGAAGAGTGAATCAATGTTGGTGATTCGACCTATCAAGCCAAAGCATGATCTCTGAACTTGAAAGAAGACCCGATCGTTTTAGGTTGATTTTGATTCCAAGCTTGAATCATGTAAATTCTTAAATCGATTTCTTTCCCTTTATCTTTATGTTTTAACTCAATCTAGCTACATCGAACCATTTATTCCTTACTTATCAACTTTCATTTTGAGATATCATCAAACCCATAAGTATGGTCTTCCTAAGTAATCTTTTGTCAAATAAAGGTATTATCAAATACCTATCTTATTTTTTGTTAAATTACGTATGCAATCTACCTTTGGAAATTTGTTACCTTGTAAAACATGGTTACAAATACCTTTCTTATTGACCGTGTCACTTCTTGAATCACTTTCGAACCTATAACCTTGAAAATCATTGAAATTTTAACTTGGTTTTGAACAACAAGACTTGTTATTATCCTCATTGCAATGTGGATATAATGGTTCATAAACCTTCGTAACTTGTAGTCATGGGTTTGGCATAAAGGAAAAGGCGTAACTTGGCATGTGTCCAAGTGTCTTACCTTCACATATGATAAAACCTACCCTCCGTGCTTCCGTGAATCTCCTATTTAACTTTTCATTCACTAAATGCATCTTATTTTAAATGTCATGATGACAATTGGTGCATTATAGACCGATTGGCTAAAAATTCAATTCAACCCATTATCCCACAACGTCGAGAAATTGACCTGTATCTGTTTCAAATATTCGTATACCATGGTATGATGTTAAAACATCGATCGTCATTTTGAACGATGGATTCATTTTCTGATTTTAATAATATTCTTAACCATCGTCGTGAACACATTTCAAGATCTACGCATAGCGTATTATTCTTAGACCAATGGTTGGTCAAAGGAGAAATACATATTCACAAGATATGCGTTAAGATCGTTTCATATGGTGATGTTTGGGATTCTTAAATTCCGACGGCTAACCTTTCCTATCATTGTCGGTCTTTTATTGATTTCAAGACATCACTTTATCACGAAATTACATTCTAGAAGTTGTGTCTTATAGGTCTAACATACCATGGTAACTCGTCATCGTTTTCCAACGTTTCATCTCAAAACGTCTCGTATTTCACTAGAAAAGTTCAAGTTGACATGTACTTGGAGGATTCCCTAAAGTGAAACATCTCATCTGTAATTAAACGTCTATCACTGTCCGTTCGTACGCTTATCTTTCATTAAACCCTCTTGTTCGTTTAAGTTTCATTCTTAATTTCGGGACGAAATTCTTAAAAGTTGAGGAGACTGTAACATCTCGTATTTTTATAAATTAAAAGTTAATTTTAAGGAGTATTAATGTCGTTTATGAAACCTTGTGGGCTATTCTTCTTCCATTCCTTGTTTACTTAATGTTTTTAAATCAATAATAATATTAATTATAAATAATAAATAATAATAATAATAATAATGATAATAATAGTAAAAATAATAATAAAAATGATATTAGTAATAATAATTATAAAAACAACAATAACGATGATACTAATATTAATAAATTATATATAAAAAAACTTTATTAACTTAAAAGTGTTCAAAATTTAACTAAAATCAAGGGGGTTGTTTGTTCCATTTTATAAACTGTATATTGAAGTTTCTGCATATAATGAAAAAGGACTTAAATCTCAGGGACCCTATGTGTAAATTCACAAAACACCCAACCCCACCCCCCAGTTCCCTTCGCTGTATTGCTTTCTCCATTGTCGGCCGAAATTGTGGAGCTAAATCGGCCACTACACATTTTAATATGCAAAGTAATCTCGCACTAACTAACTTTCAATTGTATATAATCAATACTCGAATTCAATTGCAACAAAAATCAACAAAAACAACCCACTCAAACCCGTTCGAAGTCGCGGACCTGCAAGTCGATGTAAACCCCATCTACAATCGATTTTAATCAAAATTAACAAAGGGCTTTGCATTAATATCATCATTCAAAGCTTCCCTCGAGTTTAATTTGAATATTATCATTGTTTGAGCATCATTCGATCACCTCCATTGCCGCGGCTTGGTTCTAACTTGTTCCCATCGATCTAAGTTTCAATTCAGGTAATTGAGCATACATACATACTCGATTTTACACGTACAAACAAAGCCCTATGGTTATTACTGTTATCAGTATCGAATTGGGGTTCAATTGGTTGAGGATCGATCTAGGGTTCATAGTTGAATGGGGGAATTGGGTTAAACCAGCTTATAATCATTTGGAACTGGTATTACCCGCGACCAAGGCCTTTAGCTCACCGGTTCCTGCGCTTCCATGTATTGCAAGAGGTCCCGGGTTCGACCCCGGGCACCTACATATTTTTTTTAAGTTTTTTTAAGCCTTTAAAAAGTTCAGAAAAATTCTTAAAAATTATAAAAATAAATCTTATAAACTTTTCTTATTTAAAATGTTACATAAATAATTTCTGTAAATTTATTTTAGTTAAAAACCTTAATAATATTTATAAAATATTATTTATAAATATTATAAATAATTATTTTTATAAAAATGGACACTATATCATGTTTAATTATGAAATAATCCTGTAAATTGTAGAAATTATACATCTTATAATTTCACGATTATTTACAAACGTAATTCTTATAAAATATACTTTAACAATTATTTTAGATTAACAAATTATTATCGAATAAATCGAAATACAAGTAATTTCATTACTTGTCAAAACCCCAAATTCCATCTGAAACCCTAGTTCACGTTTAATTGTTAAGCTTATTATTAATCTTGTAATAAGTACGTTTTAGGTACCTTGTAAAGGAATTCGTTGAAACGACGATTGTTATTATTTCTTATTAATCATCCAATATATACTTAATCGCCAAGTGAGTATTTCTATACCCCTTTTTCATATTTTCACACTTTGGGGTGAAACATGTTACCTTATAAACGTTGCACTTGTAAACACCTTTGATTCTTGTAAACTTATGGCAATTTACTTGTGTGTTGTGATTAGTTGAATCTTGTAGCTATCATGTAATGTCGAATACATATACAATCATTAACTATTGCTAGCCTGACGACGTCATAGATCTATGGGCCTGACAAGCCTGCTTGGTTGATCCAAGTACACTTAGCTAATCGTATATACTTGTAAACGTTTGAGACTTGTAAAACTTTGTCAAGGTTTGATTGTGCATTCTGTCTTACATCCCTAGTTACCTTGTTCTCTAATTTACAATATGAATTGCCATCTTTTATATACTTATGTATTCAAAACTATAGAATGCTCACCAACAATATGTTGACCTTTTATTTTTAACATGTTTCAGGTTACTCTTTGAAGCTTATCACACTTAGGATTGGACTTAGAGAAATACACGAATGATCTTGTTACTTTTATTTTTTGTATTCTGGATGTATCTTTGTTTGAACTTTTACTTGTAATGTACAATTGAAACTTAATTAATATATTTGAAATTAATAATAGTGTTATGTGGCTGTGAACAATCGTAACTCTCACGCCTCGACGATTCCGCCGTCAAGGTTGTGTCATTTCTTGGACCATCTGTGAACTCCTCATAACCTTAAACTTTATTTCTCATGATTAAATTTCGGGAAGAAATTTCTTAAAGTAGGGGAGACTGTAACATCCGTGATTTTTTAAGTTAAAACCCGAACCAAATTTTTATATAATTGTACTGCATCAAATGCATTAAATGTACAGGTTATAATGTGATTTATTCACTTATTAATCATTAAAATAACTTGTAATAATTTATAAATAAATAAGTAAATGGAATGTCTTATTAAAATTTATTAAGTCATAAAATGAATTTTAATGAATTTATAAAACCTTAATAATTATGAACTTTACTTATAAAAGTGGAAATAAATAATATAAAGTTTACAAGCTTTATAAAATTTATAAAGACTTATAAATAATTCTTTTGATTCATTATATAATGGTTTCAAAGTTTAGAGTTTATTAGGTAAATAATAAAACTTGAATTAAAAGGTTTTAACATGAAATGATAACCCTTAAATACCTCAGGGACTGAAACTGTAATTTGAAATTCCACTTTCTCTTCCCCTTTTTCCTTTCCACGAATTGCTTCCACTTCCTCCATGTTTTTCGGCCGACCATCACCATTGTCGACCACCAAACCATTTTAATAATCGAATTAAACCTGCACTAACAAACATTTGATCATTTATAATCTATCCTCGAGCTCAATTTCAATCAAAACAATCAACAAACACTTCGTTGAACACCACACGGTCGCGGACCTGCAACTCCTTAAAAACCCAACTTCCAATCGATTTTAATCAAATTTGATAAAGGACTTTGCTTCCAGATCGTTATTCGAAGCTTCCCATAAGTTTAATTCGAGTATAATCGTTGTTTGAGTATCAATCGATCAAACAGTTGGTCGCGGATTGTTCTTGAACCTCAGATCATTCATTCGAACTTAATAACGTAAGTATTATACATCAATACACTCGATTTCTTATGGGGAACAAAAGCCCCATGATCATAAACATTAACTGATTCGATTGGTGGTTCAATTGGGCTTCGATCGAATTAGGGCTTGGATGAATCGGGGGTTTGATTGAAACTAAGCTTAAAACAATTAAAAACCATTTCCTAACGCGGCCACGGCCTTGGTTTGATGGTTTTGTGCTCACAATCCAAACAGGAGGTCCCGGGTTCGAACCCGGGCAACCTCACTATTTTTTGAGCCTTTTTAAGCCTTTAAATAAATGATAAAAAATCAGAAAAATTACAAAATTCATTTTATAAACCTCATCTCCGGCGTAGATCTGAGCGAGAATCGTCGGCGTACAACACCTTCTCAGCTTCATCTCCGACTTTAACTCGTTGATTGCAAATCGGTGTTAAGGTATGACTACCGACTTTAACTCGTTGATTCTTGTCAATAAGCAAGTTGTTAAGGTATGACTACCGATCGATCCGGCAAGGTATGTTTGTAATCTGTTTTTTCATAACCGATCGATGTTAAACTGCATCTGATGTGTGTGATATCGTATCAACAGATTTTTGCTTCTGTTTTGTGCGTGTTAGTTCTTATATAGTTATATACTCGGAGAATGGTGTACTTGCTAATCTTTGTTACTGTTACCTTTGAGTTTGTTTAAGCCCTAAGTTTGAGGGCATTGTGTTGCTGATTTTATGTTGTTATGATTCAAAGGTAGCATCACAGACATTGGTCTCGTTTAATTGACCGATACCACATAAGTTGCAGTAGTATACAGAATCCACATGTGTAGTTGTGTTATAAAGTTTTGGTTTTGTTGTATTACATGCTGTAGAAGTCATTATAGGCAGTCTATGCTTATGCAATTTGTGTTTGATATGCGCTGGAATTGATTCTGCTCATTGGGTATTTGTTTTATGTTTCAATTTGTGTGATTTGTTTGATTTCGTAAGACTGAAAACGGAGAATTTAATGATTGTGCTCATTGGGTATTTCTTGTATGCTTCAATCTGTTTGATTTCATAAGTTTGATTTGTGAATTGTGCATGTATAAAAAGTTTCAATTTGTTTGATGTATATTGTGTTTCGAATTTATTTACTATTGAAATTGTGTTTGTTGGGTATCTGTGCAATTCTTTTATTATTAGATCTCAGTCAAAGCCATTGAATTTGTTGTATCCTTTTCTGTCTAGCATACCTGTTGAAGAAGATGGTGCTAGTTTCTTTAAATAGAAATCTTATTTAATTGATCACATTGTAGTGGATCACTAGTACTAACAATGTGACTTAAGGGTACCTTCTAAATTTTCTTTAAGTAGAATCCCAGTTATTCTTGTTACTTGGTCTGTGTGAACTGTTGATCTTTGTTTTTTTATGTTGGGAATATTACTTTGCTTTTTCTATGCTTGTAGATATGCTCTTTTTGTAGTTCTTGAAACCTAGTAATGAGTAATGATTATTTGAACTCGATCCTTAATTGTGTATGCAGATCTCCTCGTGGAGTCATAAATTTATTTGGTCTGTACCTGAAATTTTACCATTGATATGGTTATGAGGTCTTACACCTTAGGCTGTTGTAAGGCCCCGTTCCCGGGCACCTCACAGTTGGTCATTCATCGCACATAAAACGTTTTAAAACACATATTTACTTTGCAGCGGAATTTAAAAATATATGTTAACAACTAAAACATGTCATTTCATAACTTTGCAACATTATTTTTCATTTCAAAATACAATGACATGTCAAAATATGGATGCCAGCCTCAACAACTGAGTAGTCACCTCGTGCCATCCTCAGCATCATACCTGCCAACTGGAAAATACATAAAACGTCAGCGTTGCTGAGTGAGTTCTAGTTTTGTAATAAAACATACTTTACTTTCCATAAAAAAACGTTCTTTTATACATTCGATCATACAACATACGTACATGTAGATAATATTATTATTATCTTCATCATTCATTCATTAGCTTCCGTTCGTGCGTTTCTTACTTTCACTCATACGTTCGTTACATTCGTCTTTACGTATGTTACGTTCATTCTTACGTTCATTTCATTTATTAGTACGTTCATTACTTTCATGCATCCTCTATCTTTCACCTTTATCTAGGTCCAGTCACACTTTACCCTCTTCATGGCACACAGCCATGATTACTGAGGTCAGTGACATGGATCCCAATTCATACGTTATCATTGTGTTCCTCCCGTTCATTACTATCATTCGTTCGTTCTTTAACTTTCATTCGTTAAGCATGCAAATCTCTAAGGGTCACCTCCCTTCTCTGCCCTCATGGTTCATACCCATGAGCCGGCAAGGCATACTCCAACATAATGGTGCCCCTATGGCTCTCAGTCCATAGACCGACACCTAGTGCCCCTATGGCTCTCAGTCCATAGACCGACACTCTGTTACCCCTAGACCATGCAAGACTTTCTTTCATATTTCTCATTCTCATCTAGATCTTGTCTCATGCAATATCCCCGACTCATGTCCGAAGACTAGCATAGCACCGGGATACGCGACAAAGATCCCGTACGAGTCAATCACAGAGATTGAACTCCATCCGAGTCTGTTGCAACACAAAGTCGCTCACCTCATAACTATATTTGGCCTTATGCCACACCCCCGAAGTTAAACATAACTCGGGTAACAACACCCCCACCGAAATGGGTAACATCACCCCCACCGAAGTGGGTAACTACACCCCCACCGAAGTGGGTAACATCACCCCCACCGAAGTGGGTAACTACACCCCCACCGAAGTGGGTAACATCACCCCCACCGAAATGGGTAACTACACCCCCACCGAAGTGGGTAACATCACCCCCACCGAAATGGGTAACTACACCCCCACCGAAGTGGGTAACATTCATTATCATCTAGATTCTGTCAGGCTTTATTATGATATTTCATTCGTGTGCATACATCCTTCATACTTACAGATAATAATTGTTACTATTATCATCATTCGTTCAATTCGTACTCTTTCATTATCTTTTACTTTACATTCCATTTTTCTTTATCATTAATCTTTCACTTATTAATGATTATGCTATTCGTTAAATCTTAGTCATTCTTCGTCATGCCAGTACATACTTTAACAATATTAAATTAATAATATTGTTAATAATAATAAAATACTGATAATGAAATCAGTAGTAATAAAGGTCAATCAATTATCATCATTACATTTATAAATCATCATCATTTATTAACCCTAGTCAACTCTGGTCAAAATTCCATAAATCAGATTTCCTGAAATTTTCTGTAAAAATTCTAAGTGTTCAGTCGTATGAGCACTATGCAGTCGTATGAGCCCTGCTCAGTCGTATCACCTTCTCAGTCGTTTCACCTTAACTTAGAAAATTTTTCCTAGGTCATACGACCACTGTTCAGTCGTATCATCCTCAGCCTTGGGAAATTTTTACAGGTCATACGACCACTGTTCGGTCGTATCATCCCCCATACTTGGGAAATTTCTAATGGTCATACGACCACTGTTCAGTCATATGATCCCACACTTAGAAAATTTCCCATGGTCATACGACCACTGTTTAGTCGTATGATCCCACACTTAGAATATTTCTAATGGTCATACGACCACTGTTCAGTCGTATAACCCCAGAATATTCTAATGGTCATACGACCACTGTTCAGTCGTATAACCCCACAGAATATTTCTAATGGTCATACGACCACTGTTCAGTCGTATAACCCCACAGAATATTTCTAATGGTCATACGACCATTGTTCAGTCGTATAACCATTATTTGGTCTTATTAGTCGTATTAGCAGCCTATTCATGTGTCTAAGTCATATTTCAGTCCCCGAACATCATAATACCTATTTCTAAGCATGTACATATGATTTCAGGCATAAACTTAACACAAACATAGGCATATGTACACCCTAAAACATACTCTATAATCATACACATGCACATAACATACGGGTTTCATACATAAATCCATAAAAACATACTTACATGCATTTTCCAGCCCCAAAACATTTTAAAAACGAGTAAAAAGTGGGGCCTAGAACTCACCTGAAACAATCTTTCAGTAGCTCACTACAAATCCGAGACTCACCTTCGTATTCTGCTCCTAAGTCTCGAGAACAGACACAATTGACCAAGAACTTCGGTTTAGAACTCGAAACCCAGCTGAAACCGAACTCATATAAAAGAAAACTCACTTTTTCAGCTGCTTCCTCCTCTTTCTCTCTCTAGAACCGAGAGCTTTCTCTCTCTTCTTTCTTCCTTTCAGCCGATTGAAGATGGTGAAGGAGGGATGGGCGGCCATGCCCCTTTAAACCTTAAAATAATAAGGTTTTGTACCTTGTACACTTTATCCCCCTCCACTTTTGCCCATTATCTATTCTTTCTATTTACTTTTCTTTTTCTTTTCTTTTAAATGAAATTTCGGGGTGTTACAAGTCTACCCCCCTTAAAGGGGTTTCGTCCCCGAAACCTGTTGTTCCTTAAACCCTTATGGCAATACTGTCTCACCTCTTCTTCCAATCTCTCATCTGAAATTCAATCGCTCTACATCGTTTATCGACATTCGATTTCTGGTCTGTCTTTGACTATTCTGCATTGGCAACCCACGCATACTGATCAATAATTATTTGACCAGCACCTGCGACCTCAAACATGCCATGTAGGGTGCGGTCACTACGATTAAAAGAATCATCACAATATCCGAGCAAAGTCTCGGTGTCATAATCATTGAGCTTCAGAGCATCACTGAGAACCTTCAGCTTTAGTGCTTGAAAAACACGGCCATTAACTTGCGTATAGTTGCTAGCCCTTATTTGATGTTCTTTACGTATGAATAATGACCCTTTGGCAACCCAACACTGACAAGAAAGACAATTCGGCTAATTTGGTGACTCAATCCAAATTTAGCTCTTTCCTTTACTTCCAACCTCCCAGTCTACTTGTTTGCTACAACGTCGAGACTATCGTACGTTGCCGTTCAATGAACCACTCACAGGCTGAAATTGTTCCTCAGACAACGGGTGACATAACTTTCTTAATTGCATCACGCAATCCTCTAGGGCATCAGGTAACCCAGTGAATCCACTAATAGTAATCTCTACATCGAAGGGCTCATCGATGTTCCTTCTCCTTTTGTTTCCGTTCTCTTCCGATCGTCGTACATCCTTCCCGGTGAAGCCTTCATCATAATCCATTGTCGCAGATCGGCACCGAACTTTTATCGGGCACCACCAATCAATCCATCTCTTTTGCAGCACTTGGTGCTTGCCTCATAAGTTACTTTTCGATTCACCCGGAGGTGTACGTCTATCCACCTACGTCTATCAGGGATGGTCTAACAGCAAAAACAAGCGCTCTCTCAATCCTATTGCGGGGTCCTTTAGCGCACTGGGTAATCTAGTAGACTTACCTATAGTAGATCCTAAGTCAAATGACATCGATTCTTTCTATTCCTAACATGTAACTTATCACAAAAGGCAGCAGGAATGAAACCAGAGCCATAATCAATACTACACAAAGGCTAAAGGTTAATTGACTAGAGACATACCTGACGTAACATCGGGGTTCACCCTAGCCTCCTCCCTCGTCATCGTGTAGTTGCTGCGTTTGCCCTTCGTCCTTCTCTTCCAGCCTTCTTCACTCCCGAACCTTCCGCCCTTGGCTTCTCACAATCCCTGCTCATGTGACCTTCCTCCCCACAAGAATAACACCTCCCCATACCGCAGTTTTTCGCCACATGTCCGGTCCTACCACAACGGAAACAGACATTGGTCTCCAGTCTACATTCCCCTGGGTGCTTGTGTCCACACTTGTCACACCTTCCCGACCCCGTCTCAGTTATAACTACACGCTGATCATCCACTCCTGCACCTTTGTTACTTGGAGCGACTTCGCCACGTTCCAATCGCTTCCCGTTCCAATCCCGATCACCTACTCCTTTCTTGCTAGCTTCTGTCACCACCATCGATCTTTCGTCGTATAACCTCCCCGCCAAATCTACCGCCGACCTAAACGTACTCGGTCGGGCAGCGATCATGTGCCTGCGAATATCCGCTGGCAAACCCTGAATATACCGCTTTATCTTTCGGGATAGAGGAGTCACCTGATCCGGCACCAGACGTGCCATCTCGTTAAATTTTGTGGTGTACTGTTGATGTGTCATTGTCCCCGCTTCTAACTGCAGGAACTTCCTTTCTACTTTGTCCATCTCACGATGGGGACAGAACTCCTCAATCACTAACCTCTTCAACTCTGGCCATCTCATCCTTCCGATAGCCCGACTACCCTCAACTTGAACTATGTTGTCCCACCAGCATAAAGCTGAATCCACGAAAGAATGAGTGGCAAACTTAACTTTCTGATCTTCCCGACACTCACTAATTTCCAGTACCGCTTCCATCTCTCTGACCCAACGATGAGCCGCGGCAGCAGTGCCATTATCATCAAAAGTTGGGGGTTTGCATCGCCGAAACGCCCCATAATCACAGCCTCGTGCCGTCTCCGGCGCAGGCTTTTCTTCCTCTTCGTCATCGAAGAAAACCGTTTCAGTCTCGGGCCGTCTCCTTGAGCCCGATGTTCTACCCCTTTCCTGTCTTTCCTCGTCTCTAACAGCTTTTACCACCTTGGTCACTACAGACGGTAGGATCGTCTGCATGACCTGATGCACTTCTTCAACTACCGCCTCATTCACCGAGGCTCTCAAGTTAGCACTCTCATCGCCACCTCCCGGTTGAGGTGTTTCGGGCTCCTCGTGAACCACCTGTTCCACTCTAGATCGTGCTCTCGTGACTCGTGGTTCAACACCACGTCTGCCACTACCTCCTCCACGTGAAGCCTTAGAAGGTCTACCACCGGCCATTCTCTAACTTACACTGAAAGATTTAAACACTAACACGGTCATTCAAGGGAATAGCCCAGTTCATGTCAAGCATAGTAAGTCTCTAATTACAGTGATCAGTTGTGATTAGCCACTTACCTTACTTTTCATGCCCCGAGCATTACCTGTCCTGACTACGTTAGCATCTAAATCTAACAGTAACACATAATCACATAACATGCACACACAATGCCGGTTAACTTTAAGAAAATACCTGATGGCACGCAGCTACTCAGTTTGGCATCCCTTCCCTTTCCGTTCCATTCTCAGTTTAAGACTAGGTTTATTATGAAAATTTACCCATTTCACTTAAACTTTGGCTCTGATACCAACTTGTAAGGCCCCGTTCCCGGGCACCTCACAGTTGGTCATTCATCGCACATAAAACGTTTTAAAACACATATTTACTTTGCAGCGGAATTTAAAAATATATGTTAACAACTAAAACATGTCATTTCATAACTTTGCAACATTATTTTTCATTTCAAAATACAATGACATGTCAAAATATGGATGCCAGCCTCAACAACTGAGTAGTCACCTCGTGCCATCCTCAGCATCATACCTGCCAACTGGAAAATACATAAAACGTCAGCGTTGCTGAGTGAGTTCTAGTTTTGTAATAAAACATACTTTACTTTCCATAAAAAAAACGTTCTTTTATACATACGATCATACAACATACGTATATGTAGATAATATTATTATTATCTTCATCATTCATTCATTAGCTTCCGTTTGTGCGTTTCTTACTTTCACTCATACGTTCGTTACATTCGTCTTTACGTATGTTACGTTCATTCTTACGTTCATTTCATTTATTAGTACGTTCATTACTTTCATGCATCCTCTATCTTTCACCTTTATCTAGGTCCAGTCACACTTTACCCTCTTCATGGCACACAGCCATGATTACTGAGGTCAAGTGACATGGATCCCAATTCATACGTTATCATTGTGTTCCTCCCGTTCATTACTATCATTCGTTCGTTCTTTAACTTTCATTCGTTAAGCATGCAAATCTCTAAGGGTCACCTCCCTTCTCTGCCCTCATGGTTCATACCCATGAGCCGGCAAGGCATACTCCAACATAATGGTGCCCCTATGGCTCTCAGTCCATAGACCGACACCTAGTGCCCCTATGGCTCTCAGTCCATAGACCGACACTCTGTTACCCCTAGACCATGTAAGACTTTCTTTCATATTTCTCATTCTCATCTAGATCTTGTCTCATGCAATATCCCCGACTCATGTCCGAAGACTAGCATAGCACCGGGATACGCGACAAAGATCCCGTACGAGTCAATCACAGAGATTGAACTCCATCCGAGTCTGTTGCAACACAAAGTCGCTCACCTCATAACTATATTTGGCCTTATGCCACACCCCCGAAGTTAAACATAACTCGGGTAACAACACCCCCACCGAAATGGGTAACATTACCCCCACCGAAGTGGGTAACTACACCCCCACCAAAGTGGGTAACATCACCCCCACCGAAGTGGGTAACTACACCCCCACCGAAGTGGGTAACATCACCCCCACCGAAATGGGTAACTACACCCCCACCGAAGTGGGTAACATCACCCCCACCGAAATGGGTAACTACACCCCCACCAAAGTGGGTAACATCACCCCCACCGAAATGGGTAACTACACCCCACCGAAGTGGGTAACATACTAGACACCATGTACCACCCCGAAGGTCAGTCACAAGACTGGAACCTCTACGTGCACTCTTAAAGATTAGCTGAACCTCACGCGGTTGAGCTTGTGGCATTTAGGACCATGCACTTTGGTACACTTCTCTTCCAAATCTCTCACGTTTTCATTCGTTCATTAAGGATTCATTATCATTCATTATCATCTAGATTCTGTCAGGCTTTATTATGATATTTCATTCGTGTGCATACATCCTTCATACTTACAGATAATAATTGTTACTATTATCATCATTCGTTCAATTCGTACTCTTTCATTATCTTTTACTTTACATTCCATTTTTCTTTATCATTAATCTTTCACTTATTAATGATTATGCTCTTCGTTAAATCTTAGTCATTCTTCGTCATGCCAGTACATACTTTAACAATATTAAATTAATAATATTGTTAATAATAATAAAATACTGATAATGAAATCAGTAGTAATAAAGGTCAATCAATTATTATCATTACATTTATGAATCATCATCATTTATTAACCCTAGTCAACTCTGGTCAAAATTCCATAAATCAGATTTCCTGAAATTTTCTGTAAAAATTCTAAGTGTTCAGTCGTATGAGCACTATGCAGTCGTATGAGCCCTGCTCAGTCGTATCACCTTCTCAGTCGTTTCACCTTAACTTAGAAAATTTTTCCTAGGTCATACGACCACTGTTCAGTCGTATCATCCTCAGCCTTGGGAAATTTTTACAGGTCATACGACCACTGTTCGGTCGTATCATCCCCCATACTTGGGAAATTTCTAATGGTCATACGACCACTGTTCAGTCATATGATCCCACACTTAGAAAATTTCCCATGGTCATACGACCACTGTTTAGTCGTATGATCCCACACTTAGAATATTTCTAATGGTCATACGACCACTGTTCAGTCGTATAACCCCACAGAATATTTCTAATGGTTATACGACCACTGTTCAGTCGTATAACCCCACAGAATATTTCTAATGGTCATACGACCACTGTTCAGTCGTATAACCATTATTTGGTCTTATTAGTCGTATTAGCAGCCTATTCATGTGTCTAAGTCATATTTCAGTCCCCGAACATCATAATACCTATTTCTAAGCATGTACATATGATTTCAGGCATAAACTTAACACAAACATAGGCATATGTACACCCTAAAACATACTCTATAATCATACACATGCACATAACATACGGGTTTCATACACAAATCCATAAAAACATACTTACATGCATTTTCCAGCCCCAAAACATTTTAAAAACGAGTAAAAAGTGGGGCCTAGAACTCACCTGAAACAATCTTTCAGTAGCTCACTACATATCCGAGACTCACCTTCGTATTCTGCTCCTAAGTCTCGAGAACAGACACAATTGACCAAGAACTTCGGTTTAGAACTCGAAACCCAGCTGAAACCGAACTCATATAAAAAAAACTCACCTTTTCAGCTGCTTCCTCCTCTTTCTCTCTCTAGAACCGAGAGCTTTCTCTCTCTTCTTTCTTCCTTTCAGCCGATTGAAGATGGTGAAGGAGGGATGGGCGGCCATGCCCCTTTAAACCTTAAAATAATAAGGTTTTGTACCTTGTACACTT
This sequence comes from Flaveria linearis, assembly GCA_024085815.1. Lineage (NCBI taxonomy): Eukaryota > Viridiplantae > Streptophyta > Magnoliopsida > Asterales > Asteraceae > Flaveria > Flaveria linearis. The sequence goes on from CM044018.1 coordinate 11,149,612, forward strand.
TATCCCCCTCCACTTTTGCCCATTATCTATTCTTTCTATTTACTTTTCTTTTTCTTTTCTTTTAAATGAAATTTCGGGGTGTTACAGCTGTCTTGATGTCTTAAACCTGTATTTAGCTATTGAAATAAATATTTGAGACATTAGCTATTTATTTCAGGTGGATTATTAGAAAATGACCCGACTTAGTTTAACAACTAGCAATCGTAAACAAAAGAGAAGGGCATTGATTTTGCCATGGTGGAACCAACTCGTTACAACACTTTCTTTGCTTGTCCTTTCGGTTTACATGTTGATGATCAAATACATAATGGATAAACCACTTATTCGATATCGCTCATCAAAAATAGATCGATATTCAATCTTGTATAGACATGTTTACGAGAGTGACAGTATGGCTATATCCCAAATTAGGATGGATCGATCGTGTTTCATAAATATGTGTGAGACGCTAAAGAATTTCGGCGGATTAAAACCAAATAGGAATATGGGCATTGATGAACAAGTAGCCATCTTCCTTCATATTATCGCTCATAATGTCAAGAATCGGGTCATGAGATGTCGTTTTCATCGTTCAAGAGACACTATTAGTAGGTGTGTCTCTCGAGTTTGCAATGCAGTGATTAGATTGCATATGCGTTTGCTCAAGAAACCCGAGCCTATTCCCAACAATTATACCGACCAAAGGTGGAAGTGGTTCAAGGTATTATATAATCATCATAACCTTTTATGGTATAATTAGTTTAGGAATTAGAAATGTATTATAATACTTTTGTGTTGTTCGGTTGTAGAATTGTTTAGGAGCTCTAGATGGAACATACATAAAGTGCTTAGTGACTAATGAAGAGAAGCCTAAATACAGAACAAGAAAGGGAGAGATTGCTACAAACGTGTTAGGTGTGTGTTCACCAGATATGCAATTTATATTTGTGTTACCGGGTTGGGAAGGATCGACCGCTGATAGTAGAGTCCTACGAGATGCTATTGATAGGCCACATGGATTGAAAGTTTCAAAGCCGGGTATGTAAAATCTTATATAAATAATCATACATGCATATACAACCAAGATAGTAATTTAAGTAGTTGCGTCTACAATGTATTTTTAGGTTATTATTTGGTAGATGCGGGATACACAAACGGAGAAGGTTTTCTCGCCCCTTATAGAGGTCAAAGATATCACTTAAATGATTGGCGTAATGGACACCAACCCACTACCCCAAAAGAATTATTCAACATGAAACATTCGTCTGCAAGAAATGTTATCGAAAGATGTTTTGGTATTTTGAAGAAAAGATGGGGAATTTGAGAGACCATTCATACTATCCTATTGACCAAAAAAATAGGATCATAATGGCGTGTTGTCTCCTTCATAATTTTATAAGGAGAGAAATGCCAATAGATCCATTTGAAGACGAAGACGAAGATGAAAATGAAAACGAAGACGGAGACGGAGAGGGGAACGGAGACGGAGAGGGAAACGAAGACGGAGATAATATAACTGAAATTGCGACGTCAAACGAGTGGACAATGTTTAGAAACAATCTAGCCCAAAGCATGTTTGATTCTTGGAGTGCTACCAACTTATCATAAATATTTTACAAATACATGGATTATTAAACTATTGTTTGCTATGTTAACTTTTATGGATGGATATATTAATTGTTATATAATTGTTATGTGATTTACATACATATTAATTGTTACACAGTTGTTAGTTATGCTATTTTTGCTGGTTCAAAATTTTACAGGAATGTCAACCAACAATAGAAACTATCGAGTGTGGTCTGATTATGAAGATGATAAGCTTGTTGAAGCTTTAGTAAACATGACTAACACCGGAAAGTTTAAATCTGATAACGGCTTTAGAACAGGATATTTACAACATTTGGAAGCGTCCTTAAAAGAATCACTTCCGGACTCGGGCATTTTGGGTAAACCCCATATTGAGTCAAGGATCAAAACAATGAAAAAAGACTGGTCAACTATTTCTGATATGCTAAAAGCTAGCAGATTTGGGTACGATAAAGAAACAAATAGTGTCACTGCTGATACTGGAGTATGGGAATCATACCTTGAGGTACGCACTACCATCTGAATTGTATTATAATTATGTATAATTCTGTTTTAGTTCATAAAGCCTGTTTAGCCATTGCTAGGTATAATTTTATTGGGATAAGTAATAAAAGGGGTGCATTAGTATAATTTTAAATGGGTCATACCTAAATTGAGTGGCCTGAGCCTATTTTGATTGCTTTCTAATATAAATTTTGATATATTTCTTATCATGTGAAACAGAAGAATCGACATGCAGGCAAATGGAAAGCAAAAAAGCTTCCTCACTATGAAGATATGTGTGTTATATTTGGTAAAGACCGAGCTCAGGGTAACAAAGCCAAAACCGTGGTTGAGATGGAAAAAGAGGTGAACGTGGCAGAAGAAGAGCACCGAGTAAATGAGGAATTTGATGAAATTAGCCATAGCGTTGGTACAGATTCAAGTTTTCAACTTGAAGAAACTTCAGGTGTACGTGGAAAGAAGAGGAAACGTGTGAGGCAAGTGGATCCTTTGGTTCGGAGTTTTAGTGATGCAGTTGTTTTATTTGACGACCGCCTTAAGGAAACTTCAGCTGAACTAAGTGAAGATATAAAGTTTGAACTTGACATAAAAAAGAAAACTTTAATGATGCCCGAAGAGCTATCAAAAATGACATCTTTATCTCAATTGGAAAAGTTTCAAGCAATTGAAAAGATTAAAGATGACCGGATTAGGATGATGACCTTTTGGAGCTTGGGTGAAGAGGAAAGGGAGGCTTGGATCAGGTTTTTGTTATCAAGTTAAGTTTGGCTAAGAAAAAGTTGGTTTAAGAATTTGTAGTGATGTTTAAACTTTTAGTCGTATGTTGAACTACTTATGGTCGTATGTTACTACTTATGGTCGTATCTTGATTTGAACTACATGTTTATGTCGTATGTTTAAATTTTGTAGTTATGTTTAAAACTTTTTTGAGGGGTGGGGTAGGAGTAGTGATGACATGTATTTATTTGAAAGAAAATTATAGAAAATTGAGAGGTGGGGGTGGGGGTGGGGGGTGGGGGTGGGGGTGGGGTGGGGTGGGGTGGAAGGTTTAGTATGGTGGGTGGGGTTGGGGTCGGGGTTATCACCATTTATTTTTGTATTTTGAGCCAATATTGGAAATTATATGTAGATTTGTTTGATTAAAAGGGTAATTATGTCATTTTATAATTTTAAATTCCAATTCCATTCATAATTATAACAACCGAACACATTATGAGATTTAAGTAGGATTTTCTAAATTCCAATTCAAATTCCATTTCCAATTCCATTTCCAATTCAAATTCCATTCCATTCTTTGAAACGAACGCTACTAAAGGTATTCCTCTCCAAATGATTGAGATTTTGATCCTATTGTGAAAATTGTGTAGATTTAAGAGTAGTTAGATGGTGTATGAATTAGCCGTTCTAAAACAATATCACTTCTGCAGGAGATTAAATCATTAAAGCTTGTGGCACATGTAATGATTCACCAATCAACTCGTAAAATCATTCAGTCTTAGTTTTCGATTAGTTTAATGTTCATATCACACATTCCCTGATCATCGTAATCAAGTGACTCTAAACACAATCAAGCTAACATTTGATAAAAGAGCACCATATTAAAATCGAGTTTCCACATGTTGTGAGCCAACACAAGACGCAATGCAGCTCAAATTATGCGGTCTGGTGTCGAAATTTCCAGACTGCATTGACACCAAACTACATAAAAAGTAGACGCACACTCAGATGGAACACTAATAATTTATCATCATTATCATCCATATCATTCATCACTAATCAACCCCCATGTCAGGAAAATTTTCTAATTTCTCATAAACCTTCAAATCGTACAGATTTTGAGAAACATAAAGCACCAACATATGTTCAATGGCACCAAAGAAAGGGACTAAAAGTAGTTTAATTCATACCTTCCTTTAGATGAAATCTAGAAAAACTTGAAGAGAAGGCCTCCATGGGTGGCGAAAAATGGAGCAAACACAAGCGATTCTACAGCCATGAGCTTGATGAGGATGTTCAGAGACGGGCCAGATGTGTCCTTTAGAGGGTCCCCAACAGTGTCACCAATCACAGCTGCCTTGTGAGGGTCGGACCCTTTTGGTCCAAGTGTCCTTGCATGCTCAGAAGCACCAGCCTGAAGTTGTAAAGATTTGACCCACAAAGGTCAGTTTAACAAAGAACTTGTGTCCAAAGTGTGGCTGCTTAACGAGCGCACTGAGCCGATCCAACTTCAGCTTGAGCTCAAGCTTGAAGTTAAACAAGCCATCTCGACTCAGCTCGAAAACTCTTAGAGGGCAAAAATTTGAGCTCGACAATCCAACTTGTTTATTTTTGAAATTTTCAAACTTTGTATTTCTATCGCAAACAGATAATATTGTTTTGCACATATGGACAGATTTAACAACAATAAAGGCTGATGATTTTTTTGTCGAAAAGTCGGCTTTGAGCGAGCCAATGGGAGCTCACTTCGGCTCATTTATTAACGTGTAGATTTCAATCAAGCTCTTTTTTGATCTATTTTCTCATGACATTCAAACCACAAACTATTTGAACGGTCGGTGCCAATCAGAAAAGGTAAAAAAACAAAAAGGATTGTTAATTATACCTCGATATATTTCTTTGCATTGTCCCAGGCACCACCAGTGTTTGATGCAGAAATAGCAATCTACATTGTAAAAAATGTTTTCAGGTCAATCAAACCCAACTGACACATCTTGCCATTGAAGTTAAAGAAAAAGGTCGAAACATTTTTGGGTTACCTGTACACCCGAGACAAGAGATCCAGCAAGAACACCCGAAAGTGTCTCAACACCAAAGAAAATGCCAACAATGAGAGGAGTGAGCATGACAAGTGCACCAGGTGGGATCATCTCTTTGATGGATGCATCAGTGGAGATCTTGACACAGGTGGCATAGTCAGGCTTCGCTGTCCCTTCCATGAGGCCCGGAATAGTGTTGAATTGCCTTCGCACTTCCTCAACCATTTTAAGAGCAGCTTTCCCGACACTCTTCATTGTCATGGCTGAGAACCAGTAAGGAAGCATAGCCCCAACGATTAGACCGATGAAAACTTTGGGGGTCAACACGTCTACGGTTGTAATTTCTGCCCTGCTTACAAATGCACCGAATAGAGCCAGGGATACGAGGGCTGCAGACCCGATAGCAAAACCCTGAAACCAAAAGCAGAAAAGATCTAAATTTAGAGCTGGCAATTTTGACACATTTACTTATAAATGATCGATTATGTTATGTTTTAATTCTAATGTGTCAAACACGTAAAGTAAATAGGTTAAATTGTTCAATAGTCGCCCACACATAAATCATTTTATTTAAAAAAATCTTGGATAATACTGAAACAATACAAGTTTGTAATCATATTTTACAAAGTAATTAAACAAAAACCAAAAATTTGGACAAGATGTGCCTAGAGCTGGTAACTTAAAATCTTTACTTGTGAACGGGTCGATTCTTACATTGTATTTCTAATGGGTCATGGGAAAAATCCAAAAATTCAGCATAAGGGTAATGAGTCCAATGGATCAAAAGTCGCCCAAAGTGAACTTTGAACGTATAATACCTTCTGAATCATTTTATTCAACAAATTATATTATTAGTAAAATATCTCCTGATCCAAGCAGCCCACCCATTTTGCCACATCCACATCTCATCGTAATGATGGATAAAGTTTTGCATATTGACCGACATACCTTCCCGATAGCAGCAGTGGTGTTTCCAGCAGCATCAAGGGCGTCAGTTCTTTCACGAATCCGGTGGCTCATTCCCGCCATTTCAGCTATGCCACCAGCATTGTCACTGATGGGACCATATGCATCAATTGCCAGACCAGTAGCTATGGTGCTCAGCATTCCAAGGGCGGCTACAGCAATACCATACATCGCAGCAAAGCTAAAACTCACAAAAATACTGATTGCTATTGCAAAAATAGGAATAATAACTGATTTATATCCCAATGCAAGGCCAAAAATGACATTTGTAGCAGCTCCAGTACGGCAAGAATCAGCAACATCTTGCACAGGGCTAAAACCCATAGTGAACACTTCTTTAAATTTCAAAAAAAATATACATATATTAGAGTTAACAAATAATAAAAAAATAATAACACATACCTGTAAGCATTGCTAGTGTAGTACTCCGTTACAAATCCTATTATAAGGCCAGCCCACAAACCAACACCAACACATAAGAACAATTGCCTGCAAAGTTATCTCAGTGAGTTTATAAATGTTTATAAAGCTGTCACTTGCCAAAACACCCAACCATGAGAAATCAGATTATTACAACTTCAATCAGCATAATCGAATCCATCTTCTGTAAGTGTATGAGAAGTGAAACATGATGCTTACCAGTTCTTAACTTCTTTCTGAACTCCAAAATTGAAGATGGTGAAAGAGTAAGGAAGGGCAATCCAACTAACAAGTGCAATACCAACCGTCATCAAACCAGTAGAAATAATAAGTTGGTTTTTCAAAGCTGGCTCGATTTCCTTTACGGTCTTGACTTCAAAAAAGTCAGTGGCAAACAAGGTGGTGAGCAAACAAACAAGGATGCCCACTGAGCTGATGAGGAGAGGATACATCATTGAAGTGAAATCATGGTTGTTTCCAAATGAAGAAATTGAAGCAACAACAAGGGCAGCACATGAGGACTCTGCGTACGAGCCAAATAGATCAGATCCCATACCCGCGATATCCCCAACATTGTCACCAACATTGTCAGCAATGACCTGCATCACATTAACCAAGTCAACAACAGAGATCACCTAGGAAAAAAACAAGAGGTGCAATTTCAACCCATTTACTTGTGAATGGGTCAATTTAGGTTATGTTTTCCACCTCTATTGGGCACATGGAAAAATGACGAAAAGAGTGCATGTGAAATGGGTCAAACAACTCATAAGTCATTCAAACTGAATTCAATGCATAAAACCCTTTTCAAAATTAAGATTATTACTACAATATAATTTGTAATTAAATTCAACAATTGCTTTGGTTCATGAACACGGCCTCTTGTAAAAATGCAGGGCTAGGATGCTTACATCAGGCACAAGTGGCCCGACACCCCCCCCCCTAAACCAGCCCACCTCACCCAAAAATATGTGTGAAGAAAGAAATTATTACCGCTGGATTTCTGGGATCATCTTCTGGAATATTCCTCTCAACCTTACCAACAAGATCAGCTCCGACATCAGCAGCTTTAGTATAGATGCCACCACCAACTCTGCCAAAAAGGGCCATGGAAGAACCACCAAGTCCATAACCAGTTATAGCTTCAAAAAGCCCTTCCCAATCATCACCGTAATAGATCTTGAAAACATTAATAGTAATAAACAACACAAGAAGACCATTTGCAGCTAACAAGAATCCCATAACAGCTCCAGAACGGAATGCAATACTAAATGCCTTCCCAACACCTTTTCTTGCCTCAAGGGTAGTTCTGGCATTTGCATATGTGGCAATTTTCATTCCAAGAAAACCAGAAATAACAGAAGTTATGGCCCCGAGTATGAACGACACAGTGCTGAAGGCAGCAGTGAAAAGGGCAGGTTTGCACATCTTGGTGGCATCATATGTGCATTGCTGAGAACTGGTACTGAATCCATCAACAGACCCCAAGAACACAAAGATTAAAACCGCAAAAGCAATCATGAAAATACCAACATATTGGTATTCAGTAAACAGGAAAGAGGTTGCTCCTGCAATATAAAGAAAATATGAAATAAATATTTTAGCTCCAGATGACTAGGCAAAAATTAGAACCAAGCTCGAATGAGATTAGGGGAATCACACATTTAAACAGTTCATCCAATATTACACATTCTGTGAAAAAGTAAGATGATTGGAATACAGTTAACGACAACGATGACAAATGAAACCATGAATGATCCAATTATAAAAAATACAAAAGATAAATCTTATGTGATATGTTGAAGTCCACAGGGAAGAGATACAGGTGTTTTGAAGATTCTAAAAGCTGAAGAATATGCAAATGGGTTTATATAAAGTCTAAAATAAAACTAATGGTTAAAAGATATTATCTCATATATACATTATGCAACGAATATACATATACGCTTAATTTTTATCCAAGAAAAAGAATATATTGCACCCCCTTGCCTCCTATCTCTCTCAAATTTACTTCAGACTTCTATTAATACTTTAATAGATCCTTATCATGATCAAAGTTTGAAGACATGGTTAACGACACAACCCTAGAGAATTACACATTAACACCCCTGTATCAGAGTTAGAAATACCTTTCAAATTCAACATTGTTCATACGACACATTGGATTCCACGAAAATGGCCTACTTGTTTAATAGTAACGAATATAAAATCAGACTTTTAACAACAAGGTCTAGATGCAACTTTCAAATTCTGAATAAAGATAGTAAAAAGTGAAGAAGAAACTCAAATACAAGTCTGCCAATTTAATCTTTAATCAAGATATATGCTGGTCAAAGAATGAGATCTACAAGAATTATAAAGATGTCAATAACTGAGAATTCCCTTTAACATCTATGCTCTAACCAACAAAGGGATCAATCAGAATCTTATTACAATTCTATAAAACACATTAACTGTCAAACTTTACAATCATGAATAAAAAATGCCAACATATTACCAGTCAAAATTATATTGTTCTAATATTACCAAATCCAGGTATACAAATTTTAATTTAACTCAAAATATAAATGGTTTATGAAAAGCATATACTTAAACTAATCACACAACCACCACTCTCTCTAATTAAAAACAATAACTGAATTATGGAAAAAGATTAAATTTTTTATGTCAAACCAACTTGATGAATATAGAATTGATTTATTACAAGAATATAATATCAACAATATCTAAGCTAAATAGCAATCAACAGCATCCAATTCATAGATAGAGTTATAGATTTCTCTAGCAATAACCAACAAAAAAATAAATTAAAAAAAAGAAGAAAAGTATTCAAATTATGGAACCATAAACCATCAAACATACAAGAACACATAGACTCCAGCTTATGGGTGTTTGCAAAATTCACTAAAACAACACACAACATCACAATCACAACGCTAAATTCTCACAAATTCACAATTAATCACACGAAATTTCATAACTTTCTTACACAAATCACGAAGATCCAAGAACCACAAATTACCTTCAGCGATAGCGTTCTGAATCTCGGCACATTTCTGAACAACGTTATGATCATTGACACCTTCTTCCTCCTCAATCAACGATTCCGATAACGCATTCTTACCCTCGGGCTGATCAAGCGATAGCTTAATTTTGGAAACAAGAAACCACTGGATTAAAGAGAAGACGATTCCGACGACTGCACAAATCGGAATTACGAATTGGGTGGCGAGATCTGGGAGAATTGTGGGCGTCCCCATGACCGGTGCGGCGGAGGACGGCGGAGCTCCGGCGAGATACGATCGGAAAAGGGGAGTGAAGAGTGAAAGAGGGTTTAAATTGTTGGTGTGTGTTGTGTGGCGATGAAAAGCTTCAAGCTTGATGATATATAGAGGTGAATTTGTGTGTGTGTGTGTGTGGTGTATTGTGTGTGAGGGTGTATATATACGTGTGGTGTATGTATGTGTGGAGAGAGAAAGAGAAAGAGGGTGGTGAACAGTGTTTTCACGGCCGGATCGGACCGGCCGGTCCGACCGGTCGAACCGGGGATCGGCTAGGTGGCCGGTCCGGTCGTGTGCGATTCGTTTTGTGGGGGTCGAACGGCCGGTTCTACCCGAGTCGGTGGTCGGACCGGGGAACCGGACCGGTTCGGACCGGTTTTGCAATTTTTTTTATTTTTTTTTAATTTTTTTGAGTAAAAACGGGGTGTTGAACTACAAATTAGTGTGCTAGATCAAAAAGTAAAACCGAATTCAAAAAACGGGCTCGCACGGGCCTGGGTTTTGAAGTTGCATTCGTGTCCGCGACACGTGCGGGCACACACGAGTTCGCTGGAAATCCAACCTTTTTCCCCATTTTTGCACCCCCCCCTGCGCGCGGGTAGTACTTGTGGCAAAATATGTCATAAGGATACACTAGAGTGATAAAAAAATTACTTATAAACCAAACATCACTTTGTCCCCACACCAATGTGGGACAAAGTGTTCAATATAATCTTAAACATACATTCACACACACCCAAATATACTTAAATTTTATATATAACTATAAAATACATATATAAAGCATATATAAATTACTTATATTTAATTACATATATAAATATAATTAAAATATAGTTAAATCCGGTCCAACCGGTCCGACCGGTCCGACCGGTCCGACCACCAAACCAGTAGGGCGTCCGGTTCGACGTCCGATCCGGTTCTGAAAACATTGGTGGTGAATTGATGATGGGAGAGGGTATATTCGGTTAGTTTGTTTTAATGATATGTGTTGTTTTAGTGGTCTATCATTCTTGTAATGGGATTAGAACGGTGCCCGCGCAATACGGCGGGACAGTATTTTACATGCGATACGTGTTTTTAATATTTTATTATTCTTGTAGTAGTTTTATAGAATTTTAATATGTTTTTAAGCTAAAATTTAAAACACTAAATAAATTCGTTCTGCATGACTACTTGTACATTTACGCATTAACTTATTGTACCTTATAAAATAAATTCGTTCTGCATGACTACTTGTACATTAACTTATTGACTAAATAAATTCGTTCTGCATGACTACTTGTACATTAACTTATTGTACCTCATAAAATACGGATCGGTTAAACAAAAAGTTTACACCAAAACATTTAAAAAAAACACATGTTACAGTTATAGTCTTAAAGTTTTTTAAACGTGATATTTTAAAATATATAGCTGAAATGTTAAAACAAATTCAGTTTTCTTGGTTTATAGGGTAAATAATATAAAATTTTATGTAAATATTAGAAAGTGTAAGGTTATTATATAACTAATTGTAAGGGGTGATATATAAATAATGTTATAAATACTATTTTACCCTCAAAAGTAGTTGTAATTTATGCATTAAATAAAATAATTGTTCTTAATTTTATGGTATCTTAAAATGTCCCTCCCATATGCTTTATATATAGTATAGATATTGAAAGGCAGCTTTATTGAAAAAAAGGTATTTCTTTTTTTTCAACCGCAATGTGTTCTTAGTATAGGTATTATGTTAATCGGGTCTATATATCTGTTTTTTAGTCGGAATTGTACTCTCAACTTTCTCAAGAGTAAACTCATTACTAAGAAAACTCAATGACTTAACTTTGAGTATTTTGATTAGAGTGGGACTCGAACTCATAACTGAAAAAATAGGTAACATATGAATTAGTCCTTTTAAGTATTTATTAAAAGATTTCATTAATTATTAAGAGGTGTCTTTTAAATTTAACAAACACATTTTATATTTAATCATATTTAGAGGTATAATTATTTAAAGGAAGAATTACATATAACCCTCTAATAATTTAATTAATTACATATATACACGACTTAAAATTTTAATTACATATATCCTATTTTTTTAATAAAACGTTACATAATGACATATATATCCTTTGGCCTTTTCAAAAGTAAGATTTTCAATTGAGTTCCTTTACCAATGGTAGGTATTAATAAGCCAATGCAAGCTCTTATTTAATATATTGCAGGACCGGGTGAAGGGTTTATGCACTTGTACAATACAACAATATAAGGAGTAGAGTGTATGACAACACTTAACAATTCAAATAGGGAACTAGTAAAATGAGTTTTGAGAACTAGGAAACACAAAATGTAAATGAGACAGAAACTAGAACAACACACAAGCAGTTGGTTTTCAAGGTTGATGTATATTGATCTTCTAGTTCCTTATAAATTGGTTTACAAAGTTCTTTTCAAAACTTTTTAAAGTTACAAGGATCACAAAATACATATACTACTACCTACAGCCGGTCATACTTTGAAGGCCAGCTGAATACATGAACTAGACAACAAAATCTATATAGAGTCAAAAGACAGATTGTCTTTTTACTAGTAACTATAACATGTCATAACTCACATCCTAATATATTACAAAAAGGATGAAGTACATAAAGTGGAAAGTTACAGACTCAATACCTCAATGTACAGTTTACCAAAAGCATGGACCTTTTCACCAACTCATGAAAGGTTGGTGACTTATCAGAGTGGCAGCGGAAAGTGGTTCAGCTTTAGGTAAAAAGTACATCAGATAAAGCATGTAATATAAAAGTCTTCGGAAGAAACCTGTCTTCAATGGTTGGCTTCGGAGGACTTTATCCTTGAAGCTTCGGAAGACTTCATCTTTTGGCTTTGGAAGATATTGGTCTTGGCTTCGAAAGATTTCACACTTAAAATAATTTCTAAGGCAGTGTGAACCTTCCAAAGCATTCTACTTCAATATACTTGTGCATGCATGTAGGAAAGACTTTGAGTGTTTGGGTTACATCAGCCTTACTAATAACCTTACAAACTCCCCCTAGGCTGATGCTACCAAAACACTTGAAGACTTCGGATATTGACAGTTCTCATTATGATGATAAGCATCCCTTTCTTCATGAGATGGTCAGAATCACTCAGACTCTCATAATATCTTCTCATGTCAAAGAGATCATGCAGAGGTAGATTGAACATATCCTGCCATGTGTAGACATGTTCAATACCTTGATCTCTTATGACATGCTATCTTTTTGGATTGTAGTATATATCTAAGATAAGATGGGTCTTCCTGATGCCAGAGGAACTGCTTGAATTGGAGTTGGTGGAGCATCCTCTTTTTGCACATCCTCAGGATGTTCTGACTCATCCTGAGGTTTGGAGGTGGATGTTTCCTTTTTCTTCTTCTTTGACTTTTGTTTGGAAACCATCCTTTTCCTCCTCTTTGAACTCTTTAACTGAGAAGACTGGCCTGCAGCACCTGATTGATCTTCTTTATCTCAGTTGGGTCTTCCTCTCTCACAGGTTTAGATTGAGAGGGACAGATCCCTACTGTGGATCAGAAGTGGAAGTTTGTTGAGGTTCAGCGGGAGGTTCAGGTTGTGTTGTCTTAGGTGTTTCAACCTTAACCTCTACTTCCTGAGGGACCTGACTTGGTGGGTAGTGTAAGTCAACAAATTCACCTCTTTGGATCTTCTGCTTGATCACCCTGATATGCTCATCCATGGTGGATAGAGACATGGGACAAAGTCTCCTTCCGGAGAATCCATACAGCTTCAAAAGTTCATCATCATCTGCCTGTCAGTATACTTTTTCAAGTTATTATGGATGATGACTCTTGATTTTACAGCTTCTTCCCTTAACTTCCTTTTGGTAATCTTTCTTTCTTTGGCTACATCAAGTTCAAGTTGTTTGAGGTACTCAAACTCAATGTAGTCAAAGGGTAATGGAAGAAGTGTATCAGCTTGATAGAGGCCTGTGGCACTTAGGTAGTTGATCATATTGATCCTATCCTTTTCTTTATCTACCTAAGGTTCTTGTGGTACCATATCTTCTTGTTCCTGAGTTTTTTAAACTGGTGAGAGAGTAGGCATATGCTTATTGAGCCTCTTCCTTCTTCTTTCTTCTTTGATTTTCAAAAGAAGCTCTGTATCCTCTTTTTCCTTTCTCTCTTTTGATAGTTCCATATCAGCCAGTTCATTCAACTCATCTGAGGGGAGAGAAATGATATTATCAATATCATAGTTCCTGGTCTGCAAGTAGTTTATCCTGACTGCCCTTAACTCATCATAAGTATTTGGTCTGGGGGCAGCCCTGATAGCACTTTCCATGAGCCTTGCAGACCCAGTAGAGGAAGTTTCTCCCCTTAGCTTCCTTTTCCTCTCTCTCCTCCTCCTCAATCACCTTAGAAGTTAATTTACTTTTCCCTTTGTCACTCACAGACTTTTGTGACTCAGGGTGGATAGAGCTTTAGCCTTTATTGCTTAGTGTAGCTTCCAAGCTATAGGCAGAGAGAGGTTGAGATACACCTTTACTAGCAGGTGTCTCATCAAGGGTTTGAACCTCTACAGCAGTTGATGGTGAGACAGGGCTCTCAGGTTCTACCACGGGCCTTCAGTCAAGGTTTTTCCTTTGAAGCAAATCTCAGGGTCTGCCTCAACATCCAGTTGACCGATGGTATTGCCTAATTGCCACAGTCTTCTTCTGAAGCTGAACTCTGCAGTGATCCTCTTGAATCCTTTGAGCCAACCTGTCAGCTTGTCTAGATTGGCCTTGGTTGACAAGTGGCATGTTGACAAGGTCAAGAGCTTCATAGTAGTTCAAGGTATGAAAGTTAAAGACTTCTTGCTGCCCTTGAACTCTAAGAAGGATGAGGGCTCTTCTGTCAGCATCATACCTCCACACCATAATGTAGTTTGAAGTTTGTGGGGATGACATAGCCCTTGGAATCCCTTTCTCAAAGAGACTCCTAATGACAGAGTCTATATTGTCCACATCAATATGAACTTGAGAAAGTTGTTGAGTATGCACAACTGCAAGTGAGGATGGTGAGTCCTCAGTGTCCATACTCCCTGAGGAACCCCCAGGTTCTGTGATTCTAATGACTTCCTCCTCCTTTTTGGTAGCATCACCCTCTTGCACAGGGGAGCTAGGAGTTAGGTCAATTACATCCACAAGTTCTTGTGTTCCTGGTTGAGCTTCTCTTAAGGGTCTCCTAGCTAGTTGTTCCTTGAGATAAGATATCTCAAGTTGCTGATCATTGACCCTGTGTTGCAAGGTAGTCACTTGAGATTCAAGATGACTAGCCTTAGAGACTAAATACGTGTATGTTTTTGACAATTTTTACACCTTCAGTCTCAGATTCCCCTTATCTTCATCAGAAGAATCACTGGGGGATGAGAGAATTGGACCAAGGTCCTCTTCCTTATTACCAGCATAGTGTTCTTGGCTGCTGGATTTCCTCTGCTCAGTGACAACTTCAGTTGAAGTATCAATGGGCTGAGTTGCCATGGTTGAGGTCTGAATGATGTAATCACTTGCTGAAGTGAGAGCCTCTTCCATATGGATATCCTGAACATGTTCAGAAGTATCCACCTCAGTGATAGGTGACTGATGTGGGCTGGACCTAGGTGACTCAGGAGCACTCATCTCCCTTTGAGAAGTGGTGTAGTAGGAAGACTCATGGTACTCACTGGCATCTAAGTCCTCATCAGTATAGAAGTCAAGGTTGGGAATTGGTTGGTTTAAATCTAAAGGCTGTGGATGGTAGATGTCCCTTGAAGGTTGTTCACTTGAGTGTTGAGACTTAAAGTGAAGGCTTAAGGCTGTTGGGCTTGTGAGCTCATCAGGCTGAGCATGAGGAACCTCAGCACTGATTCTTGAAGTGATGGGAGTGGTTTGCTCCTCAGGGGAGTTGGAGCTCTAGTTTCCACTTGCTGTGTAGGTGAGTATAGGGGTGCCTGCACAGACTCAGTAGCTTGTGCAGGGGTTCGTTTTTGTTTTCTTTGGTAGGTGAGGGTGATTTGTGGCTGTTTTGGTGGTTGGGATATAAAAGGTATGGGTTCAACACTAGCTTGTGTTGCTAGGTTGTCACCTTGAGCAATAAGCTCTAACATTTTTGGAACAAGGGTTGTTTCTACCCCTAAGAAGCCAACAGTTAGCTTCTTTAAGATTTTAAAGATGTCGGGCTTCATCTGTCCCAATTTAAGAATATTACATGTTTCCCTCAACTGTGAACCCAGTTCACAGTTGAGAATGTATTGAACATATCTAGGAAACATGTAATATTCTAAGGAGTCTAAGTTGGCAATCAGATTTGTATAAACAAACTGAGAATACCTAAATTTAACCCCCTGAACCATTCCATGTACTATAAAGGAGAGATCTTCAGGAATCTGGTCCCATCCTCCATGCTTGTTGGACAAGCTATGGATGACCACATAAAGAAGTTACTTCCATCTAGATGAGACCTTTCTTTTTCTGAAAGCCTTTACAGAGAAATCTCCTTCATAGCCAATCTGCTTAAAGGAATGATTAACAGCTTCCTTTGGGAAGAAAACCTCACCTTCTTCATCGTCCAGCTGAAGATAATTGTTGATGATGGTCGGAGTGATGAAGACTGTTCACCCTGCACTGTGGCAGAGTGCCTTCTCCCCATCCATAATGACCTCTTGGCAGGTCTTCCAGAATTCAAGCAAATGATCCTCATAGAGAGGAGGATCAATGGTAAGGGATGTGAAGTAGTTAGACAAAGCCAAGAATTGGCATACCTCTGAGAAATGTGGATCTTTCTCAGAGCTTAACAGTGCAACCAGATTGTGTTGCCTGTGTAACTACATGGAAAAATCTAGGTCATTTCGTCTGTCAAGGTTGGCCATTTTGAGTAAGCTTAGAGGTGAAGGAAGGATGAACGAAGGCGGTTTCAGAGAGAAATATGGATTTTAAGTTTAGAGGAAAGATGAAGATGATAGAAATAGGGGGAACCGTTAATAAAAGAAAAGGATTTGAGACAAAGTTAATGAAAGAGGATAAACTTTGAAATTCGGAAGGTGGTCCCACCTCTAAAAAAGTAGTTTGCTTTTTGCTCAAAAAGTTGTTTTCTTGAAAATCAAAAATCATTCGAAGGTAAATTGTCTTCGGAAGTTTTAATAAAAATCTTCTGAAGCCAAAATGACTTCGGAAGAATGTCTCAAAGAGTTTTGACAAATTTGCTTCGGAAGAGAATTTTTAACTTGGATGCTTTGTTCCACAAAACAAAGCTTCCGAGAGTTAATATCCTTCGGAAGAAAAATGGTCCTTAAAAACATATAATTGCCTAAGAGAGTTTTAAGCTTCGGAAGATATTTCAGAACTTTTTTCGACTGCAAATTTTACTTAGACAATTATTTGTCTTGAAGGTATATTTTTTTCCGAAGTTAAAATCATATCTTCCTAAGGATCAAGATTTGTCAAAAGTGTAAGAAAAACTCTTCAAAAAGTTTTTATCCATTGAAAACATGAGCTTATGAAAGTGATAGACTAGACAACTTAGGACACACAGATTTTAAGAAATAAAATGAATTAGTTTTAAGAAAAAGCTACTCAAAGTTAATCATCCCAATAGCTAATATAAGATACTTAAATATCTGTTCATTAAAGGCTTTGGTGAATAGATCAGCATATTGTTCATTTGTGTTAACTTTAACTAGTTTAATTAATCCATTTTCAAAGTTATCTCTGATTAGATGATACCTGATGTTTATGTGTTTGGTCCTTGAGTGCTGCACAGGATTCTCTGTGATAGAGATAGCACTATTGTTGTCTATATGAATGGGAGTCTCCTTGATGTTAAAACCATAGTCAATCATCTGATTCTGAATCCAGAGCACTTGAGCATAGCAGCTTGCAGCAGCAATGTATTCAGCTTCAGCAATTGATGCAGAGACACAAGATTGTTTCTTGCATTGACATGAGACAACCCTTCCACCAAGGAACTGACATCACCCAGATATAGACTTTGCATTCATATTGCAACCACCATAATCACTATCTGTATATGCATACAGATTGAAGTCAGAATTCTTAGGATACCAAAGACCAAGTGTTGAAGCGCCTTTGAGGTATCTTAGAATTCTCTTGACAGTGATGAGGTGAGACATCTTGGGGTTGGCTTGATATCTTGCACAAATGCATGTGGCAAACATGATATCAGGCCTGCTTGCTATAAGATACATAAGAGACCCAATCATAGCCCTATAAAGGTGTTCATCCACACATTCCCCCTCAAGATCAGGCCCGAGGGAATGGTTTCTTGCCATGGGTGTCTTAGCAATCAATCAGTCATATTGAATCTTTTGAGTATGTCCTGAACATACTTTGACTGACTTATGAAGATTCATCTTCAACTTGCTTCACTTGAATTCCTAGAAAAAAATTAAGTTCCCCCATGGCACTCATTTCAAATCTGTCCTTCATCAGCTTCTTAAAGTCTTTGCAGAGCCTTGGATTAGTTGAACCAAAGATGATGTCATCTACATACACTTGAACTAGCAGTAAGTCATTTCCCTGTCCTTTGATTAAGAGAGTTCCATCTATAGTACCCATTTTGTATCCATGCTTGCAGAGATACTGAGATAGAGTCTCATACCACTTTCTTGGTGCTTGGTTTAGCCTATAGAGAGCCTTATCAAGCTTGCAAACATAATCAGGATGATCAGGATGATTAGGATCTGCAAAACCAGGTGGTTGTTTGACATACACCTCTTCATCAATCACCCCATACAGAAAAGCACACTTGACATCAAGTTGATAGTTCTTGAAGTTCTTGAAGTTCTTGGATGCAGCAAAGGCCAAGAATATCCTAACAGCTTCTAGTCTTGCTATAGTAGCAAAGACATCAGTGTAGTCAATTCTTACTTCTTGTGTGTATCCTTGAACAACTAGTCTAGCTTTATTCTTGATGACAATACCTCTATCATCTTTATTATTCCTAAATACCCATTTGGTTCCTATAGTAGTCTTCCCATGAGGAAGAGGACATAGGTTCCAAACCTTCTGTCTCTTGAATTAAAGTAGCTCCTCTTGCATGGCTTCAATCTAACTTCCATCCTTTAGAGCCTCATCAGCTTTCTTGGGCTCTATCTGGGACAAGAAACAAGAGTGAAGACAAACATTTGCTTCATGTGTTTATCCTCTTGTTCTTACCCCAGTGTCAACATTTCCAATTATGTTTATGGTAGCATGAGACTTGTGGATCCTTAGCTGAGGGATCACAGCAAGTTGCTGAGAGAGATCTAAATTAGAGAAATTTAGATCTGGCATAGATGCTTCTTCCACCACTTCAACACACTTATAAGAGAAACTTGATCCAATGAGTGTGTGATATCGTTGATATGTTCATCTATGAAGTGGTTATCAGCATCAAGAAATTCTTGATCACTGTCACCATCACCATCATCTTCTTCTGTATTTGAAGTTTCTTTGTTAGTCTGTTGAGCTCTGAGCTAGAACTTGAAGGCATCTCAGATATATCAGCTAAAATTGTCATTGTTTTGCTTATAGAAACATCATTTGCTGAAGTAGTTACAACTGGAGCTGAAGATGTGTGACTTGAAGGTCTTCTTAGCTCAAATCTCGGATCAGGATCACCTAGAGGTAAAATGTCTGTAGGCCCTGAAACATTCTCACAAGATTTGATAAAACAGTTGGTAACTAAGTCAAGATCAAATAGCCAATCTGGACCAGAACCCTTCACACTGGGAGTGTGCTCATTAAAAGTCACATTGGCTGACTCCTCAACTACTCTAATTCTGAGATTGTATACTCTATAAGCTTTAGCTTGAGAAGAGTATCCAATAAAGTGTCCATCATCTGATTTCTTAGCAAACTTGGCAATTTGATCTTTGGTATTCAAGGTGTTGTATGGACATCCAAATGACCTGAGAAAACCAATGAAAGGTTTTCTCTTGTGCCAAAGTTCATCAAGAGTCTTACCATGTGTCTTAACCACTAAAACTCTGTTCTATACATAGCAGGCAGTGTTGACTGCCTTTGCCTAGAAGGTGATGGGGAGTTTAGAGTCAGACAACATGGTTCTTGCAGCTTCAATCAGCGTCCTGTTTCTCCTCTCAGCAACACCATTTTGCTGAGGAGTCCTAGGAGCACTGCATTGTCTTGTAATACCCTTTTCATCACAAAATGTGTCAAGGATTTGGTTCCTAAATTCAGTTCCTTGATCATATCTTATGGTTTTGACCTTGTGATCACATTGATTCTCAATCCTTAAGATGAGATTCTTTAGAATGTCAGGGGTCTCATCCTTAGTTCTAAGAAAGAAGACCCAAGTGAATCTTGTAAAGTCATTTGTGATCACCAGACAGTAAGAGGTCCTTCCTAGACTCATTACACTGGTGGGGCCAAAGAGATCCATATGTAACAAGTGTAGGGGTGTAGTGATGGAGTTTCTTTCCTTAGGCTTGTGAGATACCTTATGTTGCTTTCCTTTCAGGCATGCAACACAATGGCGTCACTTGTAAACTCTTTCTTCGGCATTCCAGTTACCAAATCATTCTTAATTAGTTTATTCATGTTCTTAAAGTTTACATGGCATATTCTTTTATGTCAAAGAAAAGACTCATCACTATTGGCTTTAGATAGAAAGCATGAAACTTCTCCTGAGGGAGATGTTTCTTGAAAATCCATCTTATACATGTTCCCTTTCCTAGAGGCTCTAAGCAGGATATGCTCATGAGGAATAATCACCCCGGGCTTGAGAACAATGCACTCATGCTTAGTAAAGAGCATGTTATGACTCTGATCACAAAATTGGGATGCACTCAGAAGATTGTACCCAAGCTCCTTGACAAAGTTTACCTTCTCAATGCTGAGCTTACCATTTGTGACCTTGCCCCTTCCAGAAATATAACCTCCTTCATCTCCTCCAAAAGAAACTAGTCCTCCATCAATCCTTTCAAAGTTCTGAAGTAGTGACCTGTTGCCTGTCATGTGCCTAGAATAGCCACTATCAATGATCCAGACATTTTTGTTTGTCTTGAGCTGTTCCTGCACAAAGAAAATGATTAGTTACATTTGGAAACCCAAGCCTTGATGGTCTTGGGCTCATCAAAGGAAGTAGAAGGTAATAAACAGTAATAGATCCTATAGTTGTGCTCTGAGGATCTCTTACTGTTGTTGATGGAGAACTTTCAGTCACTTGGTCTTTCCTTGACTTCCACACCACCTTTGGAAGTTTGGACCTGACCTTCAACACTTCGGAAGCTTTGGAGACTTCAGAAGATTTGACGAATGAACCTTCGAAAGATCCTGCTAACACTGTAGCAGACTTCAGTGCTTCGGAAGTATTCCCTTCTTTGGAGACCAAATCTTCTTTCGAAGGCAATTTTCCAATTGCCTTCTTATTTCCTTTAGAGCTTCTGAAGGAAACAAATTTTCCTTCCGAAGCTGAGTTCTTCTTAGATCTCTTGGGAGTCTCCTTCTTGGTCACATGAAGAGTACTCTTTGGATTGTATGGACAATCCATAGCAAGATGAGAGGTACTTTCACACATGACACAACTTACCTTTTTCTTCCCAAGAGTTTTCTTCTGAGAACAAGGCTGACTTTGATCACTTCCCTTCTCCACCTTCATCTTTGCAGATGCTGAGATAGTCCATTTGGGTTGACGACTGTTCTTGGAGTTGGATGGTTCAGGCTGTGTAGCAGTGGTACACAACGGATCATCCTTTTTCTTGACGCTGAGATGATTTGAACATGAACTAGAACTCTTGGTAGAAGAGTTGAGGTTTATGTCTTCAGTCTTAACCATGTCAAATCCTACAGAAATAAAGACATGTTTCTGCTTAGAGTTGAAAGTAGCCTTGATCTCTTGAGCCCTCCTGGCCTTTCTCTTGCTCTTTCTGATTAAGTTCTTTCTTATAGACTTGGTCACCTCAGGCTTCCTGCTCTCCTCAGAAGGATAGTGACCCTTCTTAGAATCTTTTTCTTCACTCTTCTCAGAGGAATTCTTCACTATCACTTCTTCATCCTCTTCACTCAAGGGGTCTATGTGAGGAAGCACATCTTCATAAATTCCACACCTAGGTGATCTTACAGACAAGATTGTGTGTGGAGGAGCTATCTTACTAGATCCTAATCCCTGCCTATTTTGATAACAAACTTTTACATGCAAGGATGAGGATATGAAGTTCTTGAAGGTCTCTTCTTCAAGAACACATTTTTCTGCCCTGGCTTTGCTGATCACAAGCTCAGCCTGGCATTCAGTTAACTTAGTTATGAGATCCTTGATCTGAGTCCTGTAATTTGTATGCTCATGTTTTAAAACTGAAATGGTTTTCTCTAAGTCCTCTATCTTTAACTTATAATCATTTTCAGTTTTTCTAAAATCAGATTTTAGGATGTTCAAGGACTCAATATCAGATCTCATCTCTAAGTTATAGGACCTGTATCTGTTGACTTTAGCAATACATTCAGGAGTGCAAAGATGTTCCAGTACCTTGGTTTCATCATGGTCAGCCATCAATGCTTGGTTTGGAGATGCATCTTCCACCTGAAAGCTCCAGTCAAAGCCTCCTTCTTCAACAGCAACTGCAGCTTGCTGCTTTAGCTTCTCATTCTAGGTAGCTTTATCTGTGTAGTTTGGTCTGAATTGTGCTTGTTCACCATTTGTTCTTGGTGCCTTGCACTCCATAGCAAAGTGACCCATCAAGTTACAGTCGTAACACTTAACTTTGCTTTTGTCCAGTCCAAACTTTCCACTGGCTGTATTGCTGGGAAACTTCCTTCCTGTCCTCTTGTAGATGTTGGGTTTGTTGGACCTTTATGAAACTAGTTTAACCATTTAAACTATGAAAACGCAACGGATAAATACCTTAATATGTTCATTTGTAATCTGAAAAATAAGGTTTATTTCATAAAAATAACAAACCCAAGAACATAAGGATCATTCATATGTGTTTCAACTAGCTATCAACAATAAATAACAACCAAAAGAAACTGTGGAACTACCTTCCAAGGCTGCTGAAAAACGTTGATGAACTACCTTCCAAAAGGCGGCTGAAAAACGGGATTTGGATGAAGATGGGGCTGCTCTTGAATGGCCAAAACACCAAGGATAGGTGTCCTCAAGCTTCCATACCCACAAGCCTCCAACAAACACCCTTTTACTAGGATTTGTACACCAAAAATCGAAAAGAACAAGCTGCTGGAACACTTCCAGCCGAGAATCCATCATAAAAACGGAGAGAATTTGTTCTTCTTGTCTTGCATGTGTGAGAGAGAATAAGGGGTAGAGAGTGTGTCTTGTTTTTGGAGAATGGTTAATTGAAAAACACAAAAGGGACCCCTCCCCATAAGGGGGCGGCCGAAAGTCCTCAAGAGAGGGGGTTTTCCCCCAAAACCAATCTCCAATTTCTATAAACTAGTTGTTTTTATTAGTTATACAATTAACCTTTTAATTATATAACTCATACACACTTTTATTATTTAATGTTATTTAACTAAATTAAACAACATTATAAATAACATCCATGAACAAAATATCCTTATAAGTTGTTCAATCTCATATGCAACTTATTTAGAAAACCTATTTTCTAAATTGGTGTATTTATTTAATTGCATAATCATATCATCAATTAAATATTAATTGGTGTTTGCTAAGCTTGTTATTGGGTATGACCCGACTTGGATCATAATGTACTAACCATATCAATGTTCTATGTGTCTTGGGCGTAAAGAATCCAACAATCTCCCACTTGCACAAGATACATAGAAGATTGATTCAAGCAGTAAATACCGCCTAACAACAGTTTACTACCCTTAATACGCATGACTTAGAAGCCATTCAATAACATCATTCCCTTTAAGTATCCAACTTGAAATGATTTAGGTGAATCAATCATTTATCCTTTTGTTACAGATGTCATGTTAAATCCAAGGACACAGAATGATCATTCCTTGTTGATTTAACTTAATCAGGCCTTAGACATTTCTCTCAACGAATAAGAGGAACAAATTCCATCTTGACTACATACGTTTCTCACAATCACCTTATGTCATACCTAAACATAGCCTTATGTACTGACCATTATTTCAAAGCAGCGAAGAACTAGCTCAAGGTATAACACTTGATGAATATCAAAACCCAATATATAATTCAGGTCGGAGGATACCAAATGATATTCGTCTTTACTCAAATTTACTTATGATCAATCAATAAGATTCCATGCAGTAAGATTTGAGACGCGGGTAGTCCAATATTCGTATCCCACGAATATCTATGAACCTTTGTAGCAACCAATTGCTCTATATTCATGCCTTAAGAATATCCACCAATCCAAGTTCATAATAGTCTTACGTTCATATTTGCTCCCATAAATATGACCGACTACGGATATTTGGAATAATAAACATATTCATGGATGTAAACATGCTAAAAGGAACATAACTCAAAATATCGTAATATATAAATGAGTTAAATATTACAATTGTTCCATATTTATACTAAACAGATCAATTCCAATCACTAGAATATCGAAGTCCTAAGGCACAAGTATGAGTTTCATGCTTTGCCTTTTAAAGGAGCTTCGTGAGTGGATCCGCAATGTTTTGATCAAAGTGAACTTTGCGAATACATATCTTTCCCTTTCTAACTTCATCCCTTATGTAGTTGAATCTCTGCTCATTTTGCCTAATCTTTTGATGTGCACGGGGTTCCTTGATTTGAGCAATCGCACCCTCGTTATCACAAAAGATTTATAAGGGGTCTTGAATGGTAGAGACCACCCTTAGATTGACGATAAACCTTTTTATCCATGCAACTTCCCAGGCTGTTAATGAGGCGGATATGTATTCGTATTCTGTAGTGGACAATGCTACCCTATTCATAATGGAGACATACCCCGATTGTGATCGAGGATCATCTCGATCAGTTTGGAAACTCGCATCCATGCAACCCTTTACAACGAGTTCCTCTTTATCAGATCCGTATATTAGAAACATATCCTTAGTCCTCCTAAGGTATTTCAATATACTTTTAACAGCCATCCAATGGATATTACCTGGATTCTGCTGATATCTGCTTATCATGCTTAACGCGCATGACACGTTCGGTGTAGTGCATATCATCGCATACATGATGGATCCTATAGCAGACGCATATGGGATGTCCTTTATACGATCTTGCTCATCCTTTGAGCTTGGACATTGAGATGCACTCAATATTGTCCCTCTTTGAATAGGTACTATACCTTTCTTAGAGTTTTCCATCTTGAACCTTTTCAAGATTTTATCAATGTATGCACTTTGGTTTAGACTTATCAACCGCCTCGATCTATCCCTATATATCTTTATTCCCAAAATATAGGCGGCTTCACCGAGATCTTTTATGGAAAATAATCTCCAAGCCAGGTTTTAACACCTTCCATGGTTGGAATATCATTTCCAAATAGTAGTATGTTATCAACATACATTACTAAGAATGTGATTACACTCCCACTAGCCTTTTTATACATATAAGCCTTGTCAGCGTTCTTGATGAAACCAAATTCCTTGATCTCTTTATCAAAACGTTGATTCCAACTTCTCGATACTTGTTTCAATCCATAGATTGATCTCTTTAACTTGGATACTTTATTAGGATGCTTTGGATCGACAAAACCTTCAGGCTGAACCATATGGGCAGTCTCTTCGAGATGTCCATTAAGAAAATAGGTTTTGACGTCTATTTTCCAAATCTCATAATCATAATGAGCAGCAATTGCAAACAATATCCTAATAGACTTTAGCATTGCCACATGCGAGAAGGTTTCATCATATTTAACCCCTTGAGTTTGAGTGAAACCTTTTGCTACAAGTCTTGCCTTGTAAGTATCCAAGTTTCCATGCATGTTTGTTTTCTTCTTAAAAACCCACTTGCATCCAACTGGTTTGGAGTTAAGTGGAGGGTCAACCAGTTCCCAAACTTGGTTGTCATACATGGATTGCATCTCTACGTTCATGGCTTCTAGCCATTTGTCACAATCCGAATTGGACATCGCATCATGGTATGTAGTTGGCTCATCGGAGTCAACCACATAGCATCCATCCATGAAAAACCATATCTTTCAGGTGGAGTGCTAATTCTACCAGATCTGCGAACATTTTGTGTGTATTGATCAACCTCTTGATCATCATCAACAACCTCTTGTTGATGGCTAGTGTCAACCAAACGTGTTTCGGCTTGTGGATCTTGATCCTCATCAAATTCCACTGTTCTATACGTCATTCCTTCCATAAGGAACTTGGCTTCCAAGAACTCTGCCTTTCGAGCAATAAATACCTTTTGCTCTGTTGGATCAAAGAAGTAGTATCCTATACAGTCTTTTAGATATCCAACAAGTATACACTTAGTGGATCGACTTTCCAGTTTGTTTTGGGTGTTAAGCTTAACATAAGCTTCACAACCCCATGCCTTTAAATATGATAGCGATGGAACTCTTCCATGCCACATTTCAAAAGGTGTCAAATCCACTTTCTTGGTTGGGCCATATTCAAAATACGAGCCGCGGAGAGTAGTGCGAAACCCCAAAATGATAGAGGTAGTGAGCTTATAGCCATCATAGTCGAACCATATCCAATAGGGTTCGGTTTCTCCATTCAGACACACCATTATGTTGTGGTGTTCCGGGAGGAGTAAGTTGTGAGACAATCTTACAACTTCTTAGATGATCCTGAAAAGCCTCAATTAGGTATTCACCTCCTCTATCTAAACGGAGAACTTTGATAGTTCTATCGAGTTAATTTTCTACTTCATTCTTGAAGATTTTGAACATTTCAAAAGCTTTATGTTTATGTGTCATCAAGTACACATAACCATAGCGACTGTAATCGTCGGTAAAGGTAATGAAGTATCTTTCACCATTCCTTGTCATTGTCTTAAAAGGACTACATGCATCCGAATGTATGATTCCTAATAAGTCTTTTGCCCTCTCGTTAGTATCACTAAAGGGCAACTTGGTCATCTTACCTTGTAAACAAGATTCACACTTATCAAATGAATAATATTCATTTGTTTTCAAAAGACCATTCTTTTGAAGTGTTTGAATCCGATTCTTGTTTATGTAACCAAGATGACAATGCCAAAGATAAGAATCACTTAAACCCATTTTAAGTTTCTTGGTGTATGATTGGTATTATATGTTATTATAGGATGAATCATCATGAACCAATTCATCAATACCATTAAAAGGCATAGCCTTGAAATAATATACATCATCCATATAAACATAAATACCATCGTTTACAAACTTTAAATCATAACCATATTGATTTAAAAGGGAAACTGAAATTATGTTCCTAGTCAAACTAGGAGCATACAAAATGTTTTTAAGAACAACTTCCAAACCATTTGAAAGTTTCAAAACATAGTCTCCTTGGGCTTCAACATCAACTTTTGCTTCGTTGTCCATGTAGAGACTTGTGTCTCCCTTCTTAAAGTGATTATTTCTTTTGAACTCCTGCAACAGATTGCAAATATGAGTTCCACACCTGGTATCCAATACCCATGTGTTTGAAGAAATAACATTTAAGTTAATATGGATCATGAAAGTTGTATCTGAGGTCTGCCCAACATCCCTCTTGTTTCTTAACTCTTTGAGATAGGTTGGATAATTCCCTTTCCAATGTCCTATCTCACCACACTCAAAACATGGATCGTTTTCCATTACCTTAGGCTTCATAAGCTTAGGTTTTGGAGGTTCCGTTTTAACCTTCCCTTTCCCTTTGCCTTTGATGTGCCCCTTTTCCATTGGCAACATTTGCCTTGGGATCAGGAATGGTGTTTTCCCATTTCCTCCCTCATTGATCTTAGAGAACAGGTAGAACCTTTCTACCCATCCCCGCCTTAGCTATTTTGAGCATTGCGTGAAGCTCACCAATGCTCTTGTCCCATCCGTTCATACTGTAATTCATTATGAACGTCTCAAACTTTTAGTTAGGCCATTAAGGATCAAATCCGTGGCCAACTCCTTTGAGACAGGACAGATAAGCCTCTCGAGGCGATCAATGTGGCTTTTCATCTTAAGTACATAAGATGATACCGATTGGGTTTCTTCCATGTGACACGCATGAAGCGCTCAAACCGTGTCGAGTCGCTTTACCCTAGCTCGTTGAAGGAACATTTCCTTCAATTGGGTAATCATGTCATATGCCCCATAATGCTCCAAGTCCTTTTGGAGTTCAGGAAATATAGTTCCCAACATGAGGCAGGATACCTGCATGGAATCCTCAGTATACTGAAGTCAATCATTATAGGCCTCAACATCCTCGGGGTCGGGTTGGTCAGGAATAGGATCGTCAAGGACATAGGCCCTTTTCTCTTGCTTGAGAACAATTTTAAAGTTTCGAAACCAGTCCATAAAGTTGGTATGGTTCAGACGATCCCTCTCTTAAATAGTTCTCAGTGATAGGGTATAGACGGTCGGGGTGGTAGCATTATTGTTTGTGGCCATTCTACAAAATTTACAAAGTTCTTATTAGTATTTCTGAAAAATTTCATTTTAATTATTAATAACCTTTTATGTCTCATAGACAATTAATAATTAAAATCTAGAATCCAACGTTACATTCAAATAATGGTTAGGTGACCTTTATCCCATTATTTAAATTAACAAGGTAGTCAACATTTGATAATTGCAACCTTTTGCAACTTCTAGCCTTTATGGGATCGGTTAAACATCTTATGTTTGGTTGGCATGTTTAATCCCATCAACACCATTGTACGCCATGCTTCGGTGACCCTATGCACATGGTTTCCAATTCAAGTCGTCCTACTTACACACACGTGTGAGTTTACACATACAAGTGGTTAGGTGACCTTTATCCCACAAATATGTTAAGTCCACCTTAAAACACAAGTTTCCTAAAAGTGGTTAGGTGACCTTTATCCCACAAATAGTTCTCAAGTGATTCGAGTGTCGTGTAAAAGGATGGTGTTAAACTTGTTTCCAAAGGGATTTTAGTTTTCATTAATTCTAGTTTTGAAAACTCTATGTACCTTGTATTTGCATGCTTTCAAATACGAGGTATCCTATGGTTCATGTTTTTTCTAAAACCTCTTTTTTAAATCATTAATCCTTTTAATAACTTTTATTAACATATTAATGATTAAGAACCATAAATTTTTAGCTTGTTAAGTTTGCTAATAAGTTTGTTATGCATATCCAAATATCAAAACACAATCATACAACAAACAACCAAACAAGCATAATCATACAAACATATGTGCATAACCATAGCCACTAAGTTGACTACACTTGTTTGCCATCACAAGTGTTGTCATAAGGTCTTTCCTAAGGTTAACAATGACACATCATATGTGTCCACACTTGATTCCACATCCAAATGCTTCAAGTGCCATGTCTCTTGTGTCCTTCCTTTTGGGTCTTCATCTTGTGCATCTTCTTTTACAAAATCATATCCTAATACAATTTTCTAATAAAAGAAATGCACCTATTCTATTTATTACATAACTGATGTGCTTTAAATTATACATATAAAACATATCAATTGCACATCAATTATTCCATAAACTCTTACTTAAAATGATTATTTGATACCTAAATCGTTCATATTGTGTTTTTAGGCTTGGAAAAGACCAAGATGAACAAAAGGAGCATAAATAAGAACAAAATGAAGAAAACCAATTTTTGGAATTTAAGCATGGGGTCGTGCTTCATGAGGCACGCCCCCATGCCTTACCTAAAACACACCCCCGTGCTAATTTGACACACCCCCGTGATTGGACATCTGACAGGACAAAAAGTACTGTTCCCCAAAAGCAGTCACGAGGCCGTGCCCCATTTGTCACGGGGCCGTGCCCCATTTGTCACGAGGCCGTGTTTGACCCTTTCACGGGGCCGTGCCCCATTTATCACGGGGCCGTGTTTGACCCTTTCACGGGGTCGTGCCCCATTTGTCACGGGGCCGTGCCCGACAACTCCTGCACGTACAAGCCGACCAACTTTCTTAAGCATTGTACTATCATGGGGCCGTGCCTTTTAGGCACGGGGCCGTGCTTAAACACTCCAGAAAGCCTATAAATAGGACTTCATTTGCAACTTTGAAGAGAGCTTTTGGGAGGTGAAGTGCTGGTGTTCCCTCTCAGGAACCCAGCCTTTGGAGGTCCTTATAAGGTTTTAGAGGTCCATTCAACACTTAGAACAATCTCGGGACGTTTAACATCATCCATAGTGAATCACCGGTTTGATTGTTCTAATTTATCGATGATTTCATTACTATCTTCTATCTTTGTTGTTAGATTCAAGCTCATTATGAGCTAAACTTCATTTGTTATCCTAATTTAGTGAAACCTTATGTAATTTGTGATAAACTAATGGTGTGATTTATATTGTGTTAATGTTAAGGTGGTCTTGGGAAAACTTTTGATGGGTAGCACCTACATTTGAACGGGGGGTTATAACTTATGATTTGTAATTGTGATTGTCATACACGGTTGAAAAACGTATGATCAACTTTTATTCATAACAAATCTATGGCTAATTAACTAGAGATGGTTATTAGAAATCATATCACCTTAACTTTCTGATCATTTACGAGTTCCCTTTTATTAGTCTGAGAAATCTACAGTAATTGTAATGGTTTTCTAAAATTAATGGTATGTTAGAAAGGAACTTGATCAACTCTCTTCTTATATTAAGTTATGTTTTTAGAAATCGTATGTCGAAAAGTACACAAAAGATTTACCTACATTACTAGGGCTTTGACCTAAGCAGTAAATCTCAACCTGACGTTGTCCTAGTCACTACGGAGCGGATAGACGAGAAATTGCGCCAGCTCATCTTTATAAACATTAACATAATTACTTTATTCAATATCTTTAATCACACCACCAATTCATCACAGTAGCATAAGTGTAATCTAAATTAGGATAACAGCCTTACTTCACTGAAAGAATCACCAAAAGCCTCAATCTATTTTTATCTATCTTTATTTATTGTTATTTTGTTTAACTTATCATTTTCTAAATCAAAATTAATAGTCAATTATGAGGGCTGTTGAGTAGGCTTAGTGTGTCCACGGATTGATACTCGGTTCTTACCAACACTATATTACCTCACGATAGGTACACTTACCTTTTGTGTGTGTAGTTAGTATTAGTAATAACCATTTAAAACTGAATTTGTGCGAAAAACCTTTATCAAAATATATATACTTTCACACAGCATCAAGTTTTTGGCGCCGTTACCGGGGACACATGGTAGTTTGAAAGGCAATCTAAATTTTTGACTATTTTGTTTTTCTTCAAAAAAAATTAATAATTATAAAAAAAGAAGTCGATCCACAAAATGCTATCAATGTTGAAAACAATGAGGGATGAAGCTTCAAAGTTAATGGTAATCGGTTATTGGCCAAATCGATATACCAACTAATATTTTCTTGGAGGTGATAAACCTCCACCTCATTAAAAACTAAGTGTAGGGAAGGGTCTAGCCAAGGACCCGTAACCAAACATGGCTCTATGTTACTTTCAGTCTATTTATTTTTATTTTATGTGCTTAGGACTTTAACTTTTTGCTTAAATGAATTGTTGATGTTTTAGATTAATCCCGATGTATTCTTTTGAGCTCATTCAAGGCGGCTGTGGAAAAACGATCGCATGCATTTGACTCATCATTTTAGGGGAGTTTTCATTTTCCTTTCTCTACTTAATATTTATTGTTAATCACATTGAGGACAACGTGAAGTTTAAGTGTGGGGAAGGGTATCTATGCTTGATACTTTGCTTATAAATAGGTCCAAATTATAATTAAATCTTTTATAAAAAGTCACTCTGATTTTAATGCTTTTGGCAACAACACAGGAAACATGAAACAATTTTTAATAAAACAAAATATAAATATACGTTTTCAAGAAATAAATAAGCAAATAAAGCAAACCCAAATAACCTTAAAAATGTTTTTTGTGATATCCTGAAAAGCAAAACGAGTTGGTGAAAATATTCAAACGTGTAAAATGAAGCACTTATACCCAAATCTATCCGTTAGGTGAAGCTTATTTTTGAGCCTTAAACAAGCTTTGCATTTATGCATTTTTTCTTTCATTATGGATATATTGAGGGTGACTTATGTTACGTGTGAATTAGAACTTGTTTTGGGTATGCATTTCAAAACCCGATAAGTATTTCTTGCATAAAAAGGATTTAGGCAATTAGGAGACCCAATATTCGAGCCTCTACCATTTTCAAATATCCCTACCCAAACATTATCCCTAGTTAACCCCGTTGAGCTTAAACGTTTTTCATTTTTAATCACCCAAACCATGAAGTCACTAAACCAAAAAGCCTTGAACAAAACTCTTTTTCGATAAAGGCATGTTTTGGCTTATTTCAAAAAAGAAAAAGAAAAAAAGAAGAAAAAAAAGAGAGAAAAAAAAAAGGAAGAAGAAAACTAGTTCCATCATTTTGTGTTATTTCAAAATATGTGATCAAGAAAGGAAAAAAAATGATATGAAAAATGCCCAACTTGTGGAGAACTGTTTTCACGAAGGAAAATGCAGCAAAAGCCAAACCGAATCCAAAATTCGATATCCGAATCTAAAAATTCGACATCCGAATCTGTTGGGTGCTTTTAGGCTCCGAGCCGAACGACCCTTAAAAAGGATAGCTACGTATATCTTCGGGTTAAGGAGGAGGTGCAGTTTTTTGAAAATACAATACGGTCTTGACAATCTGACCATAAACGAGTCCTCGACTTTACATATCTCTTGTAGCTTGAGTATTGTATGAGGAAACCTTTTTATTACTTTAGTTTATATCAATCAAATAAGCCAAGATCATGGTCTTTATCATTTAGCCACTTTTCCCCTAAATAATCCATACCCTAAACCTAAGCCAAGTCACAACCTATCAAAGACCTAATGATTTATGCAAGTAAATACATAACATAGGTGGAGATTTGATCCCTTACCAAGCATATGATTTCACATGTATTCATACTAGGCAATTGAGCGTATTAGTCATACTTCATCTTATGTATGATTCCATATATTTAGCCGAGTGTGAGTGCACCTTGTGAGAAGTGTGAAGTTTTACATGTTAAAAATATTTACAAACCATTCTATTACTTGAAAGGATATCATTCCACATGTGCTTAACTGTGTATAATTGGGTAAACCAAGTTTGCTTGTATAGTTCTCGAAAAACATATTTATATCTTGAGTTATTTGGTTTTTGGTGGTGTTGCTATTTTGAGTGATTTTGCTTGAGGACAAGCAAAGTTTAAGTGTGGGGATATTTGATATGCTTTAATTTTACATATAAAACATATCAATTGCACATCAATTATTCTATAAACTCTTACTTAAAATGATGATTTGATACCTAAATCATTCATATTGTGTTTTCAGGCTTGGAAAAGACCAAGATGAACAAAAGGAGCATAAATAAGAAGAAAATGAAGAAAACCAAGTTTTGGAATTTAAGCATGGGGCCGTGCTTCATGAGGCACGCCCCCATGCCTTACCTAAAACACACCCCGTGCTAATTTAACACACCCCCGTGATTGGACATCTGACAGGATAAAAAGTACTGTTCCCCAAAAGCAGTCACGGGGCTCGACAACTCCTGCACGTACGATCCGACCAACTTTCGTAAGCATTGTACTTTCACGGGGCCGTGCCTTTTAGGCATGGGCCGTGCTTAAACACTCCAGAAAGCCTATAAATAGGACTTTATTTGCAACTTTGAAGAGAGCTTTTAGGAGGTGAAGTGTTGGTGTTCCCTCTTGGGAACCCAGCCTTTGGAGGTCCTTAGAAGGTTTTGGAGGTCCATTCAACACTTAGAACAAGCTCGGGATCGTTTAACATCATCCATAGTGAATCACCAGCTTAATTGTTCTAATTTATCGATGATTTCATTACTATCTTCTATCTTTGTTGTTAGGTTCAAGCTTATTATGAGCTAAACTTCATTTGTTATCCTAATTTAGTGAAACCTTATGTAATTTGTGATAAACTAATGGTGTGATTTATATTGTGTTAATGTTATGGTGGTCTTGGAAAAACTTTTGATGGGTAGCACCTACATTTGAACGGGGGGTTATAAACTTATGATTTGTAATTGTGATTGTCATACACGGTTGAAAAACGTATGATCAACTTTTATTCATAACAAATCTATGGCTAATTAACTAGAGATGGTTATTAGAAATCATATCACCTTAACTTTCTGATCATTTACGGGTTCCCTTTTATTAGTCTGAGAAATCTACAGTAATTGTTATGGTTTTCTAAAATTAATGGTATGTTGAAAAGGAACTTGATCAACTCTCTTCTTACATTAAGTTATGTTTTCAGAAATCGTATGTCGAAAAGGACACAAAAGATTTACCTACATTACTAGGGCTTTGACCTAAGCAGTAAATCTCAACCTGACGTGGTCCTAGTCACTACGGAGCGGATAGACGAGAAATCGCGCCAGCTCATCTTTATAAACATTAACATAATTACTTTAATCAATATCTTTAATCACACCACCAATTCATCACAGTTGCATAAGTGTAATCTAAATTAGGATAACAGCCTTACTTCACTGAAAGAATCACCAAAAGTCTCAATCTATCTTTATCTATCTTTATTTATTGTTATTTTATTTAACTTATCATTTTCTAAATCAAAATTAATCATCAATTATGAGGGCTGTTGAGTAGGCTTAGTGTGTCCACGGATTGATACTCGGTTCTTACTAACACTATATTAACTCACGATAGGTACACTTGCCTTTTGTGTGTGTAGTTAGTATTAGTAATAACCATTTAAAACTGAATTTATGCGAAAAACTTTTATCAAAATATATATACTTTCACACCGCATCAATAACCAAATGAATAAACAAATTACAACCCAAATACAAACACAAAAGAATAATATTACAACCCTTTATGAATGAAATAAACCAACATGACAAAAATCACAATCAACCAAATCCAAAACACACATGGTCAAGGCTATGTTATGCACTAAAATATGTATCCATATACATCATTTCAAGAACAAAATAAATCCCCTTTTAACCCTAAATTTTCAACCAACACAAACCCAAAATATAGGGTTTTTGTCCAAACATAATAATCAACCATTTGACATCTTTCTTTCAAGGTTTAATCACAAGCATGTAAGATATAACCTTGAAAGATTGGGGATTCATTATATCATCACAAAACAGCCCTAATTTGGTTGTTAAAACCCTGTAAAACCAATTTTACAAGGATAATTAAAACTAGTCATCCACATATCCGGCTCTAGATGCCAATCTTTATCAAACTAGTTTAACCATTTAAGTTATGAAAACGCAGCGGAAAAATACCATAATATGTTCATTTGTAATCTGAAAATAAGGTTCATTTCATAATAATAACAAACCCAAGAACATAAGGATCATTCATATATGTTTGAACTAGCTATCAACAATAAACAACAACCAAAAGAAACCGTGGAACTACCTTCCAAGGCTGCTGAAAAACATTGATGAACTACCTTCCAAAAGGCTGCTGAAAAACGGGATTTGGATGAAGATGGGGCTGCTCTTGAATGGCCAAAACACCCAGGATAGGTGTCCTCAAGCTTCCATACCCACAAGCCTCCAACAAACACCCTTTTGCTAGGATTTGTACACCAAAAATAAAAAAGAACAAGCTGCTGGAACACTTCCAGCCGAGAATCCATCATGAAAATGGAGAGAATTTGTTCTTCTTTTCTTGCATGTGTGAGAGAGAATAAAGGGGTAGCGTGTGTCTTGTTTTTAGAGAATGGTTAATTGAAAAACACAAAGGGACCCCTCCCCATAAGGGGGCGGCCGAAAGTCCTCAAGAGAGGGGGTTTTTCCCCCAAAACCAATCTCCAATTTCTATAAACTAGTTGTTTTTATTAGTTATATAATTAACCTTTTAATTATATAACTCATACACACTTTTATTATTTAATGTTATTTAACTAAATTAAACAACATTATAAATAACATCCATGAACAAAATATCCTTATAAGTTGTTCAATCTCATATGCAACTTATTTAGAAAACCCATTTTCTAAATTGGTGTAATTATTTAATTGCATAATCGTGTCATCAATTAAATATTAATTGGTGTTTGCTAAGCTTGTTATTGGGTATGACCCGACTTGGATCATAACGTACTAACCACATCAATGTTCTATGTGTCTTGGACATAAAGAATCCAACAGCAAAACCTCTTGGCTCTGTGAGTGAGAAGAGCCATTTGCTGGACTATCTCCATGTACTCCAGATCATCTGGATGGATACAGTCCAGGTCTTCAAGGGTGAATTGGAAGCTGCCATAACTTTAATCAGAAGACACAAAGGCTTGAGAAGAACTTGTCTCTTGGAATGGGCTTCCTTGAGTATAGTTCTCCCTTGGTGTCTCCGGAAAGGTGATGAAAGGACCCTTTTGTGAGATGTCAGGATAGCATATGAGATGATGTTGGGGTTCTATGCTATCCCTTTCAGTCACATAAAGGGCTGAACCCATTTGATTGCTGGAGTTACCAGATGAACCTTGCATGTTCAACACTATCTGGTATCCACTGAGAATACCATACAACTCTGTTAGAGTGAGAGTCTTAAGGTTCTCAGTTCTCTTGATTACAACACAATAATGTGTCCATTACCTAGGAAGAGAGGACATAAACTTCCTTACAATGTCCCTGCTCTCAAGGGTTACTCCAACATCCACTAGGGTATCCATAATCTCAACATACCTGAAGTATTGTTGAGTCATGGTCTCACCTGTTTTGAAGGTGAAATTTTCAAACTGCTGCTTTAGGAGATCCTTCTTGTTCTCCTTGGCTTCAGTAAAACCCTCATACATTAGTTTCAATGCATCCCACAACTGCTTAGCTGTTTTGCATTTCTTGAAACCTCTGTATACAGAGTTTAGAAGAGCAGTCTGAAGAGCTAACATGGCTTTTTGATCAATTTCTACTCTCTTTCTATCTTCTTCTGAGTAGTCAGCCATGTCCTTAGGGATCATATCACCTCCAGCAGCAGCTGAAGGAGTTTTTGGTATGTAGGTCTAGAGACAACAGATTCCCACATTCTTGAGTCTTGACACTTGATGAAACTTTCCATTCTTCGGCACCAAGTGTCAAAGTCATTAAGAGTGATCAGTGGGGACTTTGTCATGGTTTCATTTTCCATATCAGCTTTTGAGATAGCTGCTATTTGAAGGGTTAAGTATTCTTGTCTGTGTGAGGGATCCTAAGATGGTGAGTCTTCTATCAAGAGCCTGAGAAGCTCTGATACCAATTACAGGACCGGGTGAAAAGTTTATGCACTTTACAACACAACAACATAAAGAGGAGAGTGTATGACAACACTTAACAATTCAAATGGGAACTCGTAAAATGAGTTTTGAGAACTAGGAAACACAAAATGTAAATGAGACAGAAACAAGAACAACACACAAGCAGTTGGTTTTCAAGATTGATGTATATTGATCTTCTAGTTCCTTATAAAATGGTTTACAAAGTTCTTTTCAAAACTTTTTAAAGTTTCAAGGATCAAAAAATACATATTCTA
Source organism: Flaveria linearis (assembly GCA_024085815.1). NCBI lineage: Eukaryota > Viridiplantae > Streptophyta > Magnoliopsida > Asterales > Asteraceae > Flaveria > Flaveria linearis. The sequence goes on from CM044018.1 coordinate 11,186,686, forward strand.
CTACCTACAGCCGGCCATACTTTAAGGGCCAGCTGGATACATGAACTAGACAACAAAATCCATGTAGAGTCAAAAGACAGATTGCCTTTTGACTAGTGACTATAACATGACATAACTCACATCCTAATATATTACAAAAAGGATAAAGTACATAAAGTCTAAAGTTACAGACTCAAGACCTCAATGTACAGTTTACCAAAAGCATGGACCTTTTCACCAACTCATGAAAGGTTGGTGACTTATCAAAGTGGCAGCGGAAAGTGGTTCAGCTTTATGTAAAAAGTATATCAGATAAAGCATGTAATATAAAAGTCTTCGGAAGAAATCTGTCTTCAATGGTTGGCTTCGGAAGACTTTGTCCTTAAAGATTCGGAACACTTCATCTTTTGGCTTCGGAAGATATTGGTCTTGGGTTCGGAAGATTTCACACTTAGAATAATTTCTAAGGCATTGTGAAACTTCCAAAGCATTCCACTTTAGTATACTTGTGCACGCATGCAGGAAAGACTTTGAGTGTTTGGGTTGCATCAGCCTTACTAATAACCTTACATATATTCTATTCACACTACGTTACTAACTATATGTGGTGACAGTATGATTTTATCTACTATTTTACAACATGATTTATTCAAATGAGTTCTTTCCTTTATCTTGATTTTATTCACAGTAGGTGTGTTTTTCTTGATTGTGCATTACTAATCTTTATTCACATTAATTTCTAACATTTTTTTCACCTTAATATCATGTGTACTTTTTTGTAATTGTTGTCAAAAAAAATTATAAAACAATCTTAGCAACGAAACAGAAAAATAAAAAAGATAAAAAACAAAAATAAATAACAAACCCTTAGTATTGAAATCTAAAATTATCATCAAAATTAAAAGTTAGAAAAAAACTAGATAAAAAATGAGAATATATGTTATGTTTTAGTTTTAGTTAAGGGGAAAATAGTCAATTTATAAGTTAGTTTAATTTAAATGGGTAAATATATAATATTTATGTGTAAGTAACGGGATATATGTAATTAAAAGTTTAGATTTGATAAATGTGTAATTAATCAAATTTGTAAGTGGAAATAGTAATTATCCCTTATTAAAATATTATCAAACAACCTGTTAATTGTAGAAGTTAATTGTATCGAAGGACTTGATACAATAATAAATTAATACAACGTTAGGAAGGTGGATATTTATTTAGAGTTTAAGTTTAATATGTGATAAAAAAAGGACAAAGAATGAAAAAAAAAATTAAAAAAAAACAATATTAATATAATAAAAGAAATTAGAAACAAAAAGTAGGAGTAACTAGAATAAGTTAAAAAGAATCATACTAAAACCCATCCCCTAGGTTCAAACCGAGGTGCATGACTAGTGGGGGAAACAACATGACATCTTACCAATCCACCATCAAGGCTTTAGTGTTAACTCTTCACACCAAAACCTCTTAATACTTATAAAAAACAGTCAGAAAAAAAAAACCAAAAGGCCTAATAACCAAATGATACGTGCCCCACCGCTTAACGCCACCAATGAGGATTTAGTATAGGTGTGTGTTGTGTGGAAATAGAAAATTACAAGCATAATGATATGTTGAGGTGAATTTGTGTGTTTGTGTATTGTAAGTATATATATACATGTGTAGAATGTACAAAAGCGGGTGGTGATTAGTTGATGATGAGAGAGGGTATATTCGGTTGTTTTACGGTTTCTGATTTGGAAATCAAAAGTCTAGTGGTTTAATGAATTTGATTTTCTACTTTGAACATGCTTTTTCTTGATTTGGAACTTGAAAGACTAGTGATTGTTTGAATGATATTATATTTCTATTTAGAACTTGCGTTTCTGCTTTGCGATGATTTATATTTTCTAGTCCTGAATGATTTTGATTTTCTAATTTGAAACTTGAGGTTCTTATTCTTGTGTTTCAATTGATTTTTTGTTCAGTTTTTGGTGAAGTTGGTGAATCTGTTTAATAGGCAATTCTTGTCACTTGATACAAATTCCATTAAATATAATTTTTCCATAGATAGGTGGAAAGATTCTTGAAATCTTTCAAAGAAAGAAATTCCATGAAAAACTTTCATTCTGATGTCCAACTAAATATAATTTTGAAGGAAATAAATTCCATTCTACTTCCAATTTCAATTCCAAAGCATATTATGAACTAAACAAACCGTTAGCGTTGTTTGACAATCTTATAATTAGCTATTAAAAGATCTTATTGAATAAAAGATAAATTTTAATTAATTATTTTTTCTAAAATATATCATTAAGAGACTTCATGAAAAGTTAAGACGATTAAAACAAACACACTCTATATTTGATTGTTTCACATGTAACATTTAATAGAATTATTATAATGCTACCAAATATCCTCATGAATGGAGTGGAGGATTTGATTCCATAATAATTAATTTAAGGTTAGGTGAATATTTATTTAGAGTTTAAGTTATACTAGTGATTAAAACAAAAGAAACAATGCAGGAATACAAAATTAAAAAAAAACAATATGATTATATCATAAAAAAATAGAAATAAAAATAGGAATAACTAAAATAAGTTAAAAAAATAAACTAAAACCCCTCCCCTAGGTTCAAACCCAAGTTGATGAATAGGGGGAGACAGCTCGACGAACAACTCCACCATCAAGCCTTTGGTGTTAAATCTTTCCACCAAAGGCTCTTAATATTTATAAAAAAAATGATAAAAAAACCAAAAGGACCAATAACCAAGTGACACGTGTCATCGTCGCCTAATGCCACCAATAAGGATTTAGTACCATTCATTTAAGTTTGAATAGTGTTATAATTTCTCTACACCCTTAGGGTATGTTTGGGTAAGGGCATGGACAAGAAAGTGGACAAGGAAATGAAATAGTTAAATAAATAAAATAGATCATTACCATTTCATTATCTAGTTTGGTTTATCCTATGTGAACAGAATGAATCTTTACTTTATGTTGCTTGGTAGACTGTTAAAGATAAATGAATGGAATAATATGATAGTGGTGGTGGTACTTGGTGTATGTGGTGGTGGTTAGTGCTGGTTGGTGATGGTGGTGGTGGTGGTTGCAGGACCAGTTAAGGGATGGTCAATACAATCAGTCTCATAATGAGAAGAGTGTTAGAACACTTAACAGTTCAAATAGGGAACCGAATTTAAGAACAAGATGCAAAGAACACAAGTAAACAATGAGACAGAATTTAAGAACAATATATATGGTTTTCAAGAATGATGCATATTAATCTTAAGTTCTTTTACAAGAGTTATAATGCATTTGTTGAATAAAATACAAGACCCTAAGATACTTTACACTACATCCTACAACCCGATATACTTGGAAAGCCAGTTGAAACATTGAAAGACAGCAAAATCAATATAGATTCAAAAGGCAGATTGCATGTTGACTAGTGACTATGACATATCATAGCTCACATCCTATTATATTATAAAAAGGATAAAAGTACATAAAGTATAAGGTAACAGACTCAAGACCTCAATGTACATTTGCAAAAGCATGGACCTTTTCACCAACTCATGCAAGTTGGTGAGTCATTTGAGTTGCAGTAGAAAGTGGGTCAGCTTTTTATAAAAGTACATCCGAGAAAAGCATGTTCTTCTCTGTGTTCGGAAGAAACCAGTCTTCACTTCATTTGGCTTCGGAAAACTTTATCTTTGAAGCTATGGAAGATTTCATCTTTGGCTTTGGAAGATTTGGTCTTTGACTTCGAAAGATTTTATACTTAGAATAATTCTTGTGTAGATTATAAAGCTTTCGGTGCAGCTTTGGCTTTGGAAGATTTTATACTTAGAACAATTCTTGTGCAAAGTATAAAACTTCCGGAGCAACTTCTACTTGGTACTGAGTGCATGCATGCAGGAAGCCTTTGGTTGCTTTGGTTGCATAATCCTGTATATAAAACCTAGCAAAATCTCCCTAGGCTGGTGCTACCAAAACAGAGAAGGTTGTTCATCAGTTGACAGTTAGCATTAGGATCAAGACCATTCCTTTCTTCATCATTTGGTCAGGATCCTTTAGACTCTCATAGTACCTTCTAATGTCATGGAGATCATGCAGAGGTAGATCAAGTATGTCTTGCCAGAAGTAGACATCTTGACCACCTTAATCTCTGATAACATACCATCTGTTTGGATTAGTAGCAAAGGTCCAAGACAGGATGGGTCTTCCAGATACAAGAGGATGTGCTTGAGTAGGAGTTGGTTGAGCAGCTTCTTGTTGCACTTCCTTAGGATGCTCTAATTCATCCTGAGGTCTGTAAGTGGATGCCTTTGTCTTCTTAGATACTCTCTTCATGGCCATCATTTTCTTCCGCTTCGGAGTGTTTAACTGAGAGGGCTGGTTTTGAGTACCAAGTTGTTCTGTTGTGCCTCTCTCAGTTGGGTCCTCTTCCCTCACAGGTTCAGAAGGAGAAGGAGTAGAACCCTGCTGTGGAATAGAAGATGAGGTTGGCTGAGATATAGCTGAAGGTCCATGTTGTGTTGTCCGTGTTGGTTCAACCTTAACCTCAACCTCAGGAAGAGCTTGACTTGGTGGAGAATACAAGTCCACAAGCTCTCCCCTTTTAATCTTCTGTTTGATCACTCTAATATGCTTATCCATAGTAGATAGAAACATTAGACCAAGCCTCCTTCCAAAGAATCCATACAGATTCAAAAAGCTCATCATCCTCTGCCTATCAGCAGACTACTTTTGACTCTTTTGGATGATGGCTCTTGACTTTGCAGCTTCTTCCCTCAATTTTCTCTTAGCAGCCTTTTGTTAATTGATGAACTGTTGTTTTGGCTGCTTAAGATATTCGAATTCAACATATTCATATGAGAGGGGAAGAAGTGTGGATGCCTGATAGAGGCCTGTGGCACTCAGGTAGTTGATCATGTTTTGTCTGTCAGCCTCCTTGTCTACATGAGGTTGTTTAGTTGCCACAGCCTCTCTCTTAGGTTTTTCATGAACTGGGGAGAGAGTAGGAGCATGTTTGTATAACCTCTTTTTCCTTCTCTCTTCGTTAACTCTGAGTAGTAATTCTGCATCCTCTGCTTCCTTCTTCTCCTTTATCAGCTTTAAGTCTTCCATTTCATTTAGCTATTCTAAGGGAATAGAGATGAGTTCATCAATGTTGTAGTTCCTGGGCAGCCCTCAACTCATCATCTTGAGTGTTTATCCTGGGGGTTGTCTGATTGAGCTTCCATGAAGCCTGAGAAATCAGTTGAACTCTCTCCTCTTAGCTTCTTCTTCCTCTCTCTTTTCTCCTTAATCTCCTCAGAGGTCATTTTCCTCTTCCCTTTGTCACTCATAGGCCTTGGTGACTCAAGGTGGAGAGAGATTTGTCCTTCCTTGCTTGGTTCAGCAGTCAAGCTCTGGGCAGAGAGAGGTTGTGAAGCACCTTCACCAATTGGTTCCACACTGAGGGTAAAGGATGTTGAAGTAGTTGTTTCAATGACAATACTCACAGGTTCTGTCACTAGGCCTTCAGTCAAGGTTTCCCCTTCGAAGCTAATCTTGGGTTCCGCCTCAATATCCAGTTGACCAATGAGATTGCCTATTTGCATTTACCTTCTTCTATATTTTAACTCTTCAACAATCCTGTCTTGAATTCTCTCAGTCAATATGTTAGCTTGCCTATGTTGAGTTTTGTTGACAAGTGGCATATTAACTAAAGAAAGACTGTCATAGAAGTTCAAAGTCTGAAAGTTAAAGACCTCTTATTGTCCTTGAAATCTATGTAGTACTAGGGCTCTTCTATCAGTATCATACCTCCACCCATGTATTTCATACAGCTCCATAGGGTGGGGATGATATTGCCCTTGTCATACCCTCCTCAAATAGACTTTGTATAAGAGAGTCTATTTCAGTATGAATTTGAGGAGATTACTGAATATGGACAATTGCAAGCGATGGTGACGAATCCTCAATGTCCATACTCTTGTAAGGACTCTCGGGTTCTGTGATTGTGACAACTTCCTCCCCCTTTTTGGTAGCATCACCCACTTGCATAGGTGAGCTGGAGGTTAAGTCTATCACATCCGCATGTTCTTATGTTCCTTGTTAAGTCCTCCTAAAAGGTCTCATAGCTAGTTGTTCCTTGAGATCAGAAATATCAAGTTGCTGATTATTGACCCTTCTTTATAAGGTAGTCACTTAAGATTCCAAGGGACTAACCTTGGAGACTAAATAGGTGCATGTTTTCGTCAGTTTTTGCACCTTTAATCTGAGATTCCCCTCATCTTCAGTAGAAGAATCACTAGGGATGAGAGAATTGGACCTAAGTCTTCTTTCTCATCACCAGCTTGTTGTTCTTGGCTACTGGATTTCTCCTGCTCACTGACAACTTTAGTTGAAGTGTCAATGGGCTAGGTTGCCATGATTGAGGTCTTAATGATGTAATCACTTACACAAGTGAGAGCGTCTTCCATATGGATCTCCTGAACATGTTTAGGAAGATCCAACTCAGTTAGGGGTGGATGATGTAGGCTAGATATGGGTGACACAGGAGTACTCATCTCTCTTTGAGCAGGGAAAGATAAGAGAGATTCATGATACTCACTAAGTGTCATATCCTCGTCATCATAGAATTCTAGGCTGAGAATTAGGGATGGTAACTTCCCCCTGAAGGTTGCTCACTAGAGTGTTAAGACTCTGAGTGAAGGCCTAAAGCTTCTTGGGTAATGAGCTCTTCAATGTGAGCATGAGGAACCTCATGAGTGATCATTTGTGAGATCAGAGTGGTTTGCTCCTCAGGAAAAGTGGGAGCTCCAATGTCCACTTCCTCTTATATGGGTAGTGATATGGGGGGCCTGCACAAGTTGAATTACTTATATAGGGGTTCTTTTGGATTTTCTTTGATAAGTGATGGTTATTTGTGGTTGTGTGGGTTATCTTGAAGTGAAAGGTGTAGGTTCAAGACTAGCTGGTGCTGTTAGGTTGTCACCTTGAGCAATAAGCTCTAACATTTTTAGGACAAGGGTTGTTTCTACCCTTGAGAAGCCAACATTTGGCTTTCTCATAGTCTTGAAGATGCTGGGCTTCACCTGTCCTAATTTTAGAATATTACCTGTTCCCCTCAACTGTAAGCCCAGTTCAAAATTAAGAATGTGCTAGACACATCTAGGAAACAGATAATATTCTATGGAGTCCAAGTTTGCAAGTAAACTATTGTACATAAATTATGAATACCTAACTTGACCCCATGAACCATCCCATGAACTATGAAAGAGAGATCTTCTAGAATTTGGTCCCAACCTCCATGCTTGTTAGACAAAATATGAATAATGACTTGGAGGAGGTACTTCCACTGAGAGGAAACCTTCCATTTCTTGAAGGTTCTGACTGAGAAGTCACCTTCATAGCCCATTCGCTCAAAGGAGTGGTTTACAACAGATTTGGGGAAGAACAATTCACCTTCTGCATTATCAAGCTGTAGATGAGAGTTTATGGGAGTTGGAGTGATGAAGATTGTCCTCCCCTACACCGTGGCAGACAGTGCCTTCTCCCCATCCATGGTGACCTCTTGGCAGGTCCTCCAAAAGTCCAAAATTGATCCTCATAGAGTGGAGGATCAATGGTGAGGGAGGTGTAGTAGTGAGATAGAGAAAGAAAGCGGCAAACCTCTGAGAAACTTAGATCTTTCTCAGAGTTTAACAGAGCAACCTGATCGTGTTGCCTGTGAGGCTATATGGAAAATTTTGGTTGGTTAGTCGCGGTCAAGGTTAGCCATTTGAGGTAGCTTTGAGGTGAAGGAAGGTAAGAACAAAGGCGGTGAGTGGGAATTCAGGTTTAGAGAATTTGTAGATGAAGAAGATAGTGAAAGAGGGGAGAACCATTGGGTATATTTACATGAAATGGACTTGAGACAAAGTTAATGCAAAAGAATAAACTTTGAAGTCCGAATGTCGGTCCCACCTCTGAGAAAGTGTCAAAAAGGTAGTTTTCTTGAAGTTGAAACTCTTTCGAAGGTAGTTTAACTTCGGAAGTTTTGTGAAAAACTTCTAAAGCCAAATTTTGACTTCGAAAGATATTCCTTAGCTTAGTGAGAAATGGCTTTGGAAGAAAATTTGCGTGAAGTATTTTCTCTTCCGAAGAGTATTTGGTTTCAGAAGATATTAAAACTTTAAAGTTTTATTCTTAAAGAGAATAAATCTTCCTAGACATAATTGCTTTAGGTAGAAGTTTGTTCTTCAAATGCATATAAGTACTTAGAAGCATATTTGGCTTTGGAAGAAATGTAAGCATTTTTTTCGAAGGTAAATTTGTTATAAGTAGTTATCTAATTTGAAAACTTAAAATTCTTCCAAAGGCAATGTTAATGTCTTCCTAAAGAAAATATATTTAAGATTCATAAATTCTAGGAATATCATTTGAGAAAGATTTTCTTCCAAGACAAACTGGGCTTATGTAGATGATTTTCTAGACAACTTAGGACACACAATTCCTTTTAGAAACAACATTGATTAAGTTTTAAGAAAATATACTCAAGGTCAATCATCCCAATAGCTGAGACAAGATACTTAAATCTCTATTTATCAAAAGCCTTTGTGAACAGATCAACATATTGTTCATTTGTATTAACCATCACTAGTTTTATCAAACCTCTTTCATAATTATCTCTAATTAGATGATACCTAATGTTAATGTATTTTGTCCTTAAGTGCTGCACATGATTCTCTATGATAAAGATAGCACTATTGTTGTCTATGTGGGTGGGAGTCTCTTTGAAGTTGTATCCATAATCCAGCATCTGATTCTGAATCCAGCATCTGATTCTGTATCCAAAGCACTTGAGCATAGTAACTTGCAGCAACAATATATTGAGCTTCAGCAGTTGATGCAGATACACAGGATTGTTTCTTGTATTGTCATGAGGCTATCCTTCCACCAAGGAATTGACATCCCCCAGATGTGGACTTTGCAGTCATGTTGTGTCCACCATAATCAATATCTGTATAGGCATACAGATTGAAGTCAGAATTATTTGGATACAGAAGGCCTAGCTTAGGGGTACCTTTGAGATATCTAAGAATTCTTTTGACAACAACCATGTGTGACATCTTGGGATTGACTTGATATCTAGCACATATGCATGTAGCAAACATGATATCAGACCTGTTGGCGGTAAGAACATGAGAGACCTAATCATAGCCTTATAAAGATGTTCATCTATACACTCCCCCTCAAGATCAGGTACAAGAGAGTGGTTTTTGGCTATGGGTTTCTTAGCAACCTTACATTTAGTCATGTTAAATCTTGTAAGTACGTCCTGTAAATACTTTGACTGACTTATGAAGATGTCATTGTCAACTTGTTTCACTTGAATTCCTAGAAAGAAATTGAGTTCCCCTGTGGCACTCATTTCAAATCTATTCTTCATCAGCTTTTTAAAGTCTTTGCAGAGCTTTGGATTAGTTGACCCAAAGATAATGTCATCTACATATACTTGAACCAGCATCAAGTTATTCCTTGTTCCTTTGATGAAGAGAGTTCCATCTATAGTAACCCTCTTGTAGCCATAATGACAGAGATATAAAGATAGTGTCTCATACCACTTCCTTGGAGCTTGGTACAGCCCATAAAGAGCTTTATCAAGCTTGCAGACATAATCAGGATGATCTGGGTCTCCAAATCCAGGTGGTTATTTGACATACACCTCTTTATCAATCATCCCATAGAAAAATACACACTTGGCATCAAGTTAGTAGACCTTGAAGTCCTTGGATGCAGCTAACGCTAGGAATATCCTAACAGCTTCAAGTCTTGCTACAGGAGCAAAGACATCAGTGTAATCAGTTCCTTCTTCTTGTATGCACCCTTGAACAACCAGTCTTGCTTTATTCCTGATAACAAGTCCTCTATCATCTTTCTTATTCCTAAACACCCATTTGGTTCCTATGATAGTCTTCCCTTGATGAAGAGGGCACAGGCTCCAAACCTTTATCTTTTGAATTGAAGAAGCTCCTCTTACATTGCTTCAATCTAACTTCCATCCTTCAAAGCCTCATCAAATTTCTTTGGCTCTATCTAGGACAAGAAATAAGAGTATAGACAAACATTTTTATCATGGGTTTATCCTCTTGTTCTCACCCCCTTTTCAACATCTCCAATGATGTTTTTAGTGGGGTGTGACTTGTGGATCCTAAGTTGAGGAATCACAACAAGTTGATTAAACAGATCTAAGGAAATGAAGTGCCTCCCACCACATCAGCACACATATCAAGAGAAGCTTGATCCAATGAGTGTATGGCATCATTAATGTTGTCTTCAATGTAGTGGTTATCAGCATCAAGAAATTCTTGATCACTGTCACTACCACCATGTCCTCCTACATTTAAAGTTCCTTTATTTGTGTTTCGTGCCTCTGAGCTGGAATTTTTAGGCACTTCAGATGTATCAGCTTGATTTGTCATTATTATGCTGATAGGAACTTCACTTGCAGGGTTAGTTACAACTGGAGCTGAAGTAGCATTCTTGCTTGGTCTACACAGCTCAAATCTTAGATCAAGATCTTCTGTTGATGTACTACCTGTAGATCCTGAAACATCTTCACAAGCTTTGTTAAAACGGTTGGTAACTAAATCAAGATCAAATACCCAATCAGGACCAGAACCTTTCACACAGGGAGTGTACTCATTGAAGATCACATTGGCTGATTCTTCAACTACTCTAGTTCTGAGATTGTATACTCTATAATCCTTAGCTTGGGAAGAGTATCCAATAAAGTGTCCATCATTTGATTTCTTAGCAAACTTGGCTACTTGATCTTTGGTATCCAAGATGGTGTAGGGAAATCCAAATGATCTAAGAAAACCAATGAAAGGTCTTCTTTTGTGCCACAGTTCATAAGGAGTCTTACCATGAGTCTTGACTACTAAAACTCTGTTCTGCACATAGCAGGCAATGTTAACTGCCTCTGCCCAGAAGGTGATAGGCAGTTTAGAGTCAGACAACATGGTTCTTGCAGCTTCAATAAGTGTCATGTTTCTCCTCTCAGCAACAACGTTTTACTGAGGACTCCTGGGAGCACTATATTGTCTTGTAATAACCTTTTCTTCATAAAATATATCAAGGATTTGGTTCTTGAATTTAGTTCCTTGATCACATCTTATGATTTTGACCCTGTTATCACTTTGATTCTCAATTTTCAGAATGAAGTTCTTCAAGATCTCAGGAGTCTCATCCTTAATTCTAAGGAAGAAAACCCAAGTGAATCTTGTAAATCATATGTGATCACTAAACAGTATAAGGTCCTTCCTAGACTCATTACACTGGTGGGGCCAATGAGATCCATGTGTAATAAGTGTAGGGGAGTAGTGATAGAGTTCTTTTCCTTTAGTCTATGAGACACCAAGTGTTGTTTCCCTTTTAGGCATGCAACATAGTGATCATCATTTGTAAAGGCCAAATCATTCTTAATTAACTTATTCAAGTTCTTATAGTTTACATGGCATATTCTTTTATGTCAAAGGAAATACTCATCACTATTTGCTTTAGATAGAAATCAAAAAACTTGTCCTGAAGAAGATGTTTCCTGTAAATCCATCTTGTACATGTTTCCTTTTTGGGGGCTCTAAGAAGGATATGCTCTTGAGGAATGACCACCCCGGACTTGAGTACAATGAACTCCTGCTCAGTGAAGAGCATGTTATGTCTCTGGTCATAAAATTAGGATACACTCAGTAAATTATACCCAAGCTCCTTAACAAAGTTTAGCTTCTTAATACTGAGCTTACCATTTGTGACCCTGCTCCTTCCTGTAACGTAACCTCCAGCATCTCCTCCAAAAGCAAATGGCCCCTATCAATTCTTTCAAAGTTTTGAAGCAAAGAGTCATTGCCTGTCATGTACCTAGAACAGCCACTGACAATAATCCATACATTCTTCTTAGTCTTCAGTTATTCCTGCACAATAAAAGAGAGTTAGTTACATTTGGAAACCCAAGCCTCATTGGTCTTGGGCTCTTCAAAATGAATTAAAGACAATGCAATAGTAATTGATCCCATGCTAAGACTTTGGGGATCATTTGCTATTGTTAATGAAGAACTTTCAGTCACATGGTCTTCCTTTATCTTCCACACCATCTTTGAAAGATTAGACTTGACCTTCAATGCTTCGTAAGTTTATACAACTTTGGCAGTTTTGGAGACTGACCCTTCGCAAGATCTTGCTTTCACTGCAGCAAGCTTCAGTGCTTTGGAAGCATTCCTTTCTTCCGAGACCTAAATATCTTCCGAAGGCAAGTTTTCACTTGTCCTCATTTTCATTTTGGAGTTTCTGAAAGAAACATAGTTTTCTTCCGAAGCTTTCTTCTTCTTGCTCCTCTTAGAAGTCTTCTTTCTTGTTATGTTGACAATACTTTTTGTATTGTAGAAACAATCCTTAGCAAGATGAGAAGTACTGCCACACATAAATGCAGTCAATTTTCTTTCTTCTGAGAGTCTTCTTATGAATGGAAGACTGATTTTGATCACTTTCCATCTCCATCCTCATCCTTTCAGATATTGTAGTAGGCTTCCTAGGGTAGAGCTTGCCTTTGGAGGTGGATGGTTCATGCTGTGTAGCAGTGTTACATAACTGATCAGCTTTTATTCCTTCACAGGGATGAATTGAACATGAATTTGAACCCTTGGTACTAGAGTTTAAAGTTGTATCCTCAGTCTTTACCACTTCAAAACCTGCATAGATAAAAACTTGTTATTGCTTGGAGTTGAATATGGCCTTGATCTCTTGAGCTCTCTTTGATCTTCTCTTGGCTACTTGGATCAAGTTCTTTCTCTGGGACTTTGTCATCCTTGACTTCTTTCTCTTCTCAGGAGAATAGTGACCCTTGTTAGGATGAGTTTCTTCACTCTTCCTAGCTCTATCCTTCACTATCTCCTCTTCATTCTCTTCATCAATAGGATCTATGGATGGAAGCTCATCTTGACTAGTTCCACACCTGGGAGATCTTATAGATAATAGAGCGTGTGAAGGAGCTATCTCACTAGATCCCAGTCCTTATTTGTTTTGATAACATACTTTGGTATGTAGGGATGAGGATCTTATAGACATAGAAACATGTTCTTGAAGAAGAGACCTTCAAGAACATGTTTCTATGCCTTGGCTTTGCTGATCACTAGCTCAGTCTGGCACTCAGTTAACTTAGTGATGAGATCTTTGATTTAAGTCCTGTAGTTCGTATGCTCATGTTTAAGAGTTGAAATGGTTTTCTTTAAGTCTTCTATTTTTAACTTATACTCATCTTTAGCTCTTTTGAAATCATATATTAAGATGTTTAAGGACTCAAGATCAGATCTCATCTCTAAGTTATAGGACCTATATCTATTTACTTTAGAAATACGCTATGGGATACAAAAATGTTCCAATACCTTGGGTTCATCAAGATCTGTCATCAGTGCTTGGTTTGGAGACACATCTTCTACCTGGAAGCTCCAATCAAACCTGCTTCTTCCATAGCAACTGCAGCTTGCTGCTTAGGCTTCTCAGTATGTGGAGCTCCCTCAGTGTAGCTTGGCTTGGGTTGTGCCTGACCTCCATTTGTCCTGGGTACCTTGCACAGTCTAGCAAAGTGTCTTATCTGGTTACAGTTGTAACACCTTACTTTGCTCTTATCCAGCCCAAGCTTTCCACTAGATACATTGCTAGGAAACTTTCTTCCTATTCTCTTGTAGAATTTCTTGGCTCTATGAGTGAGAAGAGCCATTTGTTGAACTATTTCCATATACTCCAGATCACCCAGATGGATACAGTCCAAATCTTTAAGGGTGAAGAGGAAGTTGTATGTGCTTTCATTATGAGACACAAAGGCTTGTGATGAGCTTGGCTTTTGGAATGGGCTTTTTTGGATATAGCTCTCCTTTGGTGTCTCTTAGAAGGTGATGAAAGGGCCCTTTGGTGAGTTGTCAGGGTAAGAGATGAAATGGTGTTGTGGTTCTCTATAATCCCTTTCAACCACATGTAGGCCAGAACTCTATTGATTGCTAGAGTTGCCAGATGGATTTTGCATATTCATCTCCATCTGGTAACCATTGAGTATGCCATACAACTCAGTGAGAGTGAGAGTCTTAAGATTTTTAGTCCTCTTAATGACCACACAGTAGTATGTTCATTGTTTAGGAAGAGAGGACATGAACTTTCTCACAATATCCCTGTTCTCCAGTTTCACTCCAACATCCACCAGAGTATCCACAATCTCAACATACCTGAAGTATTGTTGAGTCATGGTTTCACCTGTTTTGAAGGTGAAGTTCTCAGACTACTGCTTCAGAAGGTTTTCTTGGTTTCTTTAGCTTTAGTAGACCCTTCATGTATATCAGCTTTGGTGCATCCCAGAGTTGCTTAGCAGTTTTTCACTTCTTGAAGCCTCTATAGATGGTATTTGGAAGAGCATTTTGAAGGGCAGTCATGGCTTTTGATCTATATCTATTCTTTTTCTATCTTCTTCAGAGTAATCAGCCACTTCCTTTCGGATCATGCCACCTCCAGCAGCAGCTGAAGTGGTGCATGGAATGTAAAGTCCTATGGTAACAGACTCCCACATCCTGTTACCTTGTGACTTAATGAAGCCTTTCATTCTTAAACACTAAGTATCAAAATCATCAGGGGTGATTAGTGGGGACTTTACCATGGAACTGGTTTCCACATCAGACTTACATGCTGCCATTTGAGATGTTAAGTGTTTTGTGAGAACTGAGGAGATTTAAGATGGTGAGATCTTATAATAAAAAGCCTGGAGTGCTCCGATACCAATTGCAGGACCGGTTAAAGGATGGTCAATACAATCAGTCTTACAATGAGGAGAGTGCTAGAACACTTAACAGTTCAAATAGGGAACCAAATTTAAGAACAAGATGCAAAGAACACAAGTAAACAATGAGACAGAACTCAAGAACAATATATATGGTTTTCAAGAATGATGTATATTAATCTTAAGTTCTTTTACAGTAGTTACAATGCATTTTGTTGAATAAAATACAAGGCCCTGAGATCTACATCCTACAACCGACTATACTTGGAAAGCCAGTTGGAACATTGAAAGACAACAAAATCAATGTAGAGTTAAAAGACAAATTGCTTTTTGACTAGTCACTATGACATGCCATAGCTCACATCCTATTATATTATAAAAATGATAAAAATGCATAAAGTAGAAAGTTACGATAAATCAAGACCTCAATGTACAGTTGCAAAAGCATGGACCTTTTCACCAACTCATGTAAGTTGGTGAGTCATCAGAGTTACAGCGGAAAGTGGGTCAGCTTTATGCAAAAGTACAGCCGAGAAAAGAATGTTCTTCTCTGTCTTCGGAAGAAATCAATCTTCACTTCATTTGGCTTCAGAAGACTTTGTCTTTGAAGCTACGGAACACTTCATCTTTGGCTTCGGAAGATTTGGTCTTTGGCTTCGGAAGATTTGGTCTTTGGCTTCGGAAGATTTTATACTTAGAATAATTCTTGTGCAGAGTATAAAGCTTCCAGAGAAACTTTGGCTTCGGAAGATTTTATACTTAGAACAATTCCTGTGCAAAGTATAAAACTTCTGGAGCAACTTCTACTTGGTACTGCATGCAAGAAGCCTTTGGTTGTTTTCGTTGCATCAACCTTTATATAAAACCTTACAGTGATGATAATTATGATGGTTGGTTGGTTGGTATTGGTGGTGGTGGGTCGAGATATGTGTCAGGTCAAATCTTGGGACATGTGTCGAGTTATGAATTAAAAAAAAATCATTTCATACCTTGAAAGAATGAAAACATAACATCCATCCCCAAAGGAATGAAATTTATTAAAAGAGAATGAATCACATTCATTATATAATTGTTCATTTCATTCCTATGTGGTTAACAAACATATATTTTTCTTTCATTTTAACATAATCACCCATTTCATCGCACCTTACATTCATAAAAACCAAACACTGCCTTACACTCAATGTATCATAAATCATGATTATTTAAACAAACAAAATGATGTAAAATAAAAGCAAACAATAATAAATTCAAAGATTTTTGTTATGACAATATTTAGTTTGTTTTATTGTGGTTTGCATGACATGAATTATTTTATAACAACATAATTTAATAATATAACTAAATTTAGTAAATACGAGTACCGCAAGATATGATGAGATTTCTTAAATGCGAGCACATGTTATACTCATGCTTGCTTAATGACTTTAATTTTTGGATATGTGTGTGAGAGAGAGAGATGAAGAGAGAGAAAGAGATAGTTTAATTAGAAAAGAGAAAAACCTTATAAAAATCTATAAATGAATCTACGCCATTGTATTTCTAGAAACGATGGATGGGCAGGCATCATGTCATGGAGGTGAAATTTACAAATGGGATGAATATTGACTTAGGTATACGTAACCCAGAGTTTTACATATGTAAATTGTAGCCACATATAACTCTTTTGTTAGTTTTCACATAACTTGTGTTTTCACGAGAACTCATTCCATGTTTTATATACATACACACACATACACACACACATATACACTACAGAATACCCACGCTACCGTCATGATACTATTACCGAACATATGGTATTTTATAAATATGGATATCAAATAAAACGAATACGTTAAAAATGTTCAAATAAAAACTATTATAAAATGCAGAACATTGTATCATGATTATCGATACGTAAATATTATATTGTTATAGTTATAATAATATGACACAAACATACTATTAAATTATAACTAATTTAATAACCTAATATTAATATTGTTGTTATTAACCTTATAATAAAATAATTATTAGTATTAGTATTACTATTATTACTAATATGGTATATTAATTATTATTTTATTTACTTTTTGAAACATATTAAATAATATGTCATTAACTAATTACTTTAGTCATAAATACTAAAACTATTGACTACCCAAAATACCCTTAGAAAATATTATTATTACTTATTATAAATATGAGAAATTAACCTAAATAGTTAAATAAAATAATACTTAATTTAAATAGCATTTAGCTATAAAAGTATATATAGTAAACATAAAATTAAATATCATATTAAAGTATTATAAATAATATAATATTTATTATGATAAATTAAATAATACTATATAATTTAAAAATGTATTAAACATGTGTATTAAATAGTGTATTAATTAAAATAAATTTATTTAATAGGGGTAAAAATAAAACTATTGCATAAAATACTTGTACTCTATACTTTAAAGGTTGTATTAGGCGTCTTACATTTTGTGTAAAATAATAATCTTGTCCTCCTAAAATATATTATATAGTATATATAAATAAGACTCATATAAAAACTCTTTTTTAAAATTGAAACTCATAAACTCTATTTTATTGGTTAAATTCAATTAAAACATATTTTATTGAAAGATAAAATATGTTTAATCTGTTAAAATGAGTTGCTTAGATTGATTGTCTTTTTTAACTAAAAGAGATTTTGAAATCTACTCATCCTTTTTTTAAATCCCCTTTTCTTTAAAGATTAATAACTATTTATAAAATGTTAATATTTATAAATATCATATCATTAAATAGTACATATTTTTATATTTAAATTGCTTATAGCGTTGACTATTATTTTTAAATGTATATTATTACTTATATGTAACGAACAATTACATATATATAACAAGTTTAACTGAATTTAAATTTATCTTAAATATGTGAAGTAAAAATAAAAACGATTTAGAAAAATATAAGACACGCTAAATTATTTTAAAATAACATAATTTCTAATCAAAACGCTTATATTCGCTATTTAAGAAATTGTAAAAATAAATTAGTTTTGTAAATAATATTTAGTATAATACTTATGGGTTGATTGCATACTCGTATCATTGAAATGTAATATATCGTTTTTATATGTTTATTTTAGGTTTGCATACGTGGTCACTTGGTTGTGCTTGCGTTAGAGTCGTTTTACTTCAGTTTATCCGTTGATGAGAATTTTTGTACGTCATATTATTTGGTTTTTTGATTTTTTAGAATGAACATATTTATGTTGTTTGCTTGATAGGTTTTTATTAACTATGTATTTATTTTAAAAAGCGTCCACTTTTCACCATCCAAAATAATTTCTTAATCAGTAGATAGTTGATGGTGGTGGTAGGCGGCCACTGTAGCAAATCAGGAGGGAGTCCAATGGTGTTTCACAGTTGTTGTAGGTGGACCAGTGGTTGTTCAAGAGTGAGGTGGGGCACCAAATGAGGGCGTACAAGCTTTTTCAAATGTTTGTGAAGTTGGTGTATAATTGACATAATGCTACAAGGCAACGGGTGTACATAGATCTTTAATCACTTTTGACCTTCGACTTTTGAGGTAGGGATACAAGTGAGGTGAGTATGCAAAGTGGTGTGGTATGATAATTTTTTGTTTCCTAGACCATGGTAAGATAGTTTATGTTCTACTTATTAGATTGTGAAATACAGTGTTATATATACGTCATACGATAGTACATATATAAAAACAAAATATATTAGATATAGTCTATAACATATAATAAAGAGTTAATCTCGGTTTTGGTCCCTGTTTTTTACAAATTGACTCCACTTAAGTACCAACGTTTATTTTGTCTCCATTTGAGTACCAAAATTTTAAAAAAGTTGCCTGTTTCAGTCCTTTTGACTAACGGTGTTAACATTTTCTGTTAGATTTTTTTAAAAGACCAAAATACTCCTAAGGGTTATAAAAATATCACCATCTCCACCACACACCACAGACCACCACCACCACCACACACCACCACCACCACACACCACCGCCACCACACACCGTCTAGTATACAGGAGGACTCGAACCCTTAACACGCACGCAGCACGCTTGTTTAATCATCCCCATGTCAGAGCCACAATGAAGCTCCCTCACCTTCACCAACACAAACACCAAAACCCCACACACAAAGCCCAAAGCAGCACTGGAACCAGTGAGCGAAACAGCAGCACAAACCAACATGACAAACAACTCCTCCTTCGTCTTCATATCTCTCGACGCCATAGCCAGCTCTACTCCGGCGAACAACAGCAAAGCCCCCAATATCCCCACCGGAAACCGGTTCAATATCCTCACAAACGAGCTCCCAAACAACACCCCCAACACCATCTTCCCCACGCCCACCAACACCACTGACGCCCCGGTCCGACCGCCGAACCGGTACTGACCCGCTAACCCACCCGCACCTTGGCAAACTGGCATCGCACCGAACTAACACCCCACAAGATTTATCGTCCCCACGCTCACCGACACTGCGGTTACAGACGATTGATGATCGGGAAACAAGTCGTCGGATAGTTTGCATAGTGCAATCACGGAGTTTAGTATTGATAAGGGGATTTGGGGGATTGATCCCCGGAGGAACCCTGTTTTGAAATCGTCCCATGTGATTTTCAGTATGTGAAACTTCGAGGGCCGAATTGTAAGCTGGTGATAATCGAAGGGTCGGTTATGAAACTTAGTATTATTCCGATGAGGAAGACGATGAGAGCGGAGGGGATTGATGATAGGATCTGAAGTCTCCGGCCACATTTTCCGGCGACTTGATCGTAGTTTTCATAGGTTTCGCCGGAGCCGGTGGTGACGATAAGGAAGATGATGGTGGTGTGTGGTGGCGGTGTGTGTGATGGTGGTGGTGTGTGGTGGTGGTGGTGGTATGTGGTGTGCGGTGGAGATGGTGATATTTTTATAGCCCTTAGGGGTATTTTGGTCTTTTTTAAAAATTTAACAGAAAATGTTAACACCGTTAGTCAAAAGGACTGAAACAGACAACTTTTTAAAATTTGGTACTCAAATGGAGACAAAAAAACGTTGGTACTCAAGTGGAGTCAATTTGCAAAACACAGGGATCAAAATCGAGATTTACTCTATAATAAAAGAAGGTTTTTAGTGACATGTGTCATTATTCTAGCATATTAATGGACACGTGTCATCATTATAGCACATCAAAAAATTATTTTCCCGTCTCTCTCTCATAATAAATACGAAAATTATAAAAACAATTAATTTGACTTTCCTTTTTACTTTGTGTTTCTTGTCTCTCATATTAAATGATAATTATTTTAATAAGTAAACTAAACTATCAAACATCTAAAATAGTAATATTTTTATTTTAATAATTTATTAATACAT
This sequence comes from Flaveria linearis, assembly GCA_024085815.1. Lineage (NCBI taxonomy): Eukaryota > Viridiplantae > Streptophyta > Magnoliopsida > Asterales > Asteraceae > Flaveria > Flaveria linearis. The sequence goes on from CM044018.1 coordinate 11,206,808, forward strand.
AATAATTTATATGATTTCAGATGTATTTTATATTTAAATATAGAGTAATAATTTCTAATTTCATTGTTTGTAATAGTTATTAGATATTCATTATATTTTTATTTCACCAATGGTTAATAACATCTAAAAATAAAATATTCATAAACTAATGGTTTTAACATGTATTATTTATTCTACCCATGTAATACATGGGTTCTAACCTAGTAATAGTATATTACGAGGAGGGATTTAAAGAAAACCACAATGTTATGTGAAAACTAGAGAAAACCAATGATATCGGTCACGTAACATATAATTTTTTTATCACTACTCTTTATATTTATGTGTGTGTGTGTGTATACATAAGGGTATCGATCAAATAAAAAGTCAAGCATGGTTTTACATATATGTCACATATAGGTACGTATACATAACCATTTTTCATTTGACATAGTGTTACGTATACGTAAAACTCTCCATTCTCGTATTTATGTTCAACATATATGTAACAAATACTTAAATAACCTCTTAACAATTAAAATAACATAAAATCTATGAATTATGTTACTGATTTTTGTGATTTTCTTTGATTTTCACATAATTATGTGAATATTATATATATGTGAGAGTATATTACGTATATATGCTTGCTTTTATTTATTTATATTAAGATTTGATTTTGTAAGAAGTGACTAATTGAATATTTAATTGCAAATGTAATTTTTCATTAATTTTATAATAGAATAAATAAAATTTTAAAATGCACTTTTAAATTTTGTTATGATTGTTAGCAATAATACAATCCCTAACAATTTTAACTTTCTCTTGAAAACTTGAATAACATGGAAATTTTTGAAGAAATATATCATCTTTATATATTTATAGCTGACTATCATTTTAAGACAAGAAATTATATTGAATAAATATTTGTACAATTAACTAAACTAGGTGATAACCATTGCGCGCGTTGTGCGCTATTATATTACATTTAGTAGTTATTTACATCGTTAATTGTCTGTTACATTCAAAAGTACCATCGTGGACTGTATTTTTCCCGTTTGTTGCGGGCATATTGTTGGATCTAGATGGTATAGGTTCAGATCATTTTGTATAGGCTTAGTACTTGGATCAAGTCTTATAATTAATACTTGTAACAGTCAATATATTATATATATATATATATATATATAATATATATATATATATTATATATATATATATGTGTGTGTGTGTGTGCATTGAATCTATAGGTTAACCCATATATATGTGTGATGATTTGTGACTTGACAGGGAGAAACAATATACTTGGTAGGATTCCTGATATTGACCAAGTGTAAGAAACATCTACGGATGAACATTATTGTTACTCCGTAGATATGTTTCTTACAAGAACAAATCACCAAGTGAATATTCTCGCGGATGATCAAGGACCAGGAAGTAAAGACTCCTACGAAAAACAGAGTTCCTACGGAAGAACAACACTTCTACGGAAAACCAAGTCATCTACGAAAGAACAAAACTCCTGCGGACGACAAGACTCCTGCGGAAGAACAGCATACTTGTGTGATTTCAAATATCATCAAGTCAAACAAGTCAACCAATCAATATCAAATCCCAAGAGATCCGGTGTTTCCTAACTGACTCCAACCATCTATAATATGAGTCCTAGGTTTCACATCTTGGGAACACAATCAAGCAATATTACGGTTGTCAAGAGTTACATCATCGTGCAACCCTAACCGCCGTCACATCAACATCAACATTATTCGATTCACAGAAATCATTGTTCATAGTCATTCTTAATTATTCTTTTGTAATCATTACTTGATAATTAATGAAATACTTTTGAATAATTATTGAGTTCGCATTTATTGTGTTTCTGTGTTTGTGTTCATCGTTAATCATTAAAGCAATTGAATGTCAATTAATGATAATTCCGCGATCATTGAATTGATTTATTTTAATACTGATAATTCCTGAATTAAGATCCTTGGATTCACAGGTGGTATCAGAGCCTGGTGCTCATTGATTTAGATCAATTGATCTATCAGTATTAAAATTGTTTAATTGATTTTCAAACAATTAAATCAGCGACTTATCATTCAGCAAGCATTCTCTCATTGCTTGTTTGATTTAGATCTATATTCAAATTAATTGAATACTAGGATCTGAGTCTTTGATAGATTTGTCTATTTTAACATTCAAGTTTTGATTCATAACTTTGCATTAATCATGAGTACTTTTGGTGGAGGATCTTATCAACCGCCGAAGTTGGAAACCAAAGCTGATTTCAAATCCTGGAAGATCAAGTTCAGGAATCATGTGAACTACACAGATTCTGACTTGTGGGAGTCCATCACTAAGGGTCCTTATATTCCACCCACTCTTGGGCCGGACTATAATGACAAGAATCAGCCTATCAGCACAAAGGACTTGTCACCTGATGATGTCAAGAAGGTCAAAGTCGATATTAAAGCATACAGTTTGCTTAGTATGGCTTTGCCAGAAGAGATCTTAATCAGGTGCGAGAATTACAAAACAACAAATTCCTTGTGGAAGATACTCCACACTCTCTGTGAAGGGAGTGATGAGATCCGAAGCATCAGGAAAGACACTCTCAGATCACAATATGAAACCTTTCATCATATTGAGGGTGAATCAATTCCTCAACAACTCCATAGATTTATGCAACTTGTTACCGAGATGAACATCTTGGAGTTGAAATACACTACTGAGGAACTCAACAAGAAAATGCTCCACACCTTGCCTGAAAGTTGGAAGCAGATTGTGTCCATGTTCAAGAACACAATAGATCTTAAGACAACCGGTCTAGATACATTGGTTGCTAAGGTAGAAGCTCTTGACTGGATGAACAGTCAAGAAACAAGAGTGTGAGAACTCATGTCTCACCTTATCACTTTAAAGAAACTAAAAATGCTGGAAGTGCATTTATATCAAATAATGAAGGTGATAACTCTTGTACTTTGAGTGATGATGAAGAGAAAGTTAGTTTCTATGCCTCTAAACTAACTAAGAAATCATCTCAAAGTAAGAACCAAAAGGAAAAAGGAAGATCTGATGAGCAAAGAGACAATACATCAACTGCTAAATCTTCTCAACAAAACAATCAATCAGAACCAATTACTGTGATATTGGATTCTGAAGAACAAAAAGCAGCCTTTGCAGCTTTTAGTTCTAGCTTTCAAGCATATCTTGGAAGTTCACTTACATCAGCAAACATCTGCCAGCAAGATTTGGAGGAACTGCCTCCTGATGTAGTAGAAGAGATGGATCTACAATGGCAGATGGCTATGATTGCTTACAGAGCTAAGCAATACCTGAGGAGAAATAAGAATCTGGCTGCAGCTAGTAAAACATCAAAGATTGGTGTTGACAAGTCAAAAGTCAGATGTTTCAAGTGCAATCTCTATGGACACTTTTCTAGAGAATGCAACCAACAATCATCTCAGCAGTATCAGCAGCAGCAGCATCAGCAGCATCAACATCAGCAGCAACAGCAATATCAGAATCAGCAATCAACCTCTCAAAGATCTCTGCACAGACAACCTCAGCTGACAAATACATCCCCACCAGCCACAAATGTATCAGCAGGACCGAGCAATTCTAAGGAGTCAGGACTGATCATACTTCAAGATGGAACATGTGACTGGAGCATGTATGAGAAGGAAGTCTTGGAAGAGAATCAAGCATTGATGGCACATATGGAAAACAAAGTTCCTCCTATGGCTAGAGAGGTAAAAGACAGGTTATGTTCATCAACATGTGTTGAGGAAGTTGAACGATATAGAGTCCATGCTCAACAATTGGCTGATAAAGTAAAGGAAACAATGATTTTGAATGAATCACATTTAATAGAACATAAATTATATCAAATCAAAATTAGTTCTTTGCAAAAAGATTTAGAAAAATATATTTCTGAAAATTACAGCCTCAAAGCCCAAGTTGAGCATCTGACCACTTCCTTAACAAAATCCATGGCTGATCATGCATCCACTGAAGTGAAACTTCAGAAGTTTCAACTTTCATCTCAGCAATATGAGAAGTTGTTAAATTCTCATATTGAATCAAAGAATAGGTATGGGTTGGGTTATAATGCTGTTGCACCACCTATTAATGATAACTACACAACCTTACCTGAAACAATGACAAACACTTTGTCAAATCATTTTGTGCCAAGCACCAAAATTGATATAAAAACAAACATCAACAATGAAGCTGAGATGAGTGAAACTGAATCTACTGAATCAGAATCACTTAAACATAATGAATCAGATTTTGATGAATATGATGACTTGGATGATTCTGATGAACATGATACTGATCAACTGAACATTGGTAAGAATGTTCAAGTTGAAACTGGTCTTCCACGAGTTCTTGAAGAATCAAAGCTGCAGTATCCTCCAAAGCAACGAAACATGCTGAAGACTATCTGCAAGAGGATTGCTGAATTGAATGAAGGACTTCAAGAACTGAACCTTCACAAAGTTGATAACTGCGGATCAAGTGCTGAGGTACCTTTATCTTCTTCAGATAAAGGTAAGAAACAACAAACTTCAACAAAGAACAAGAAAAATTCAAGTGTTGAAGATCTGCGGAAAGAGAAATCTGAAGAATCCGTAGAACATCTGCGGAAAGCAAAAATTGCCAAGTCCGTAGATCATCCGCGGAAGGCAAAACTACTGAATCCGCAGAAAAGCAACGAAAGAGAGAAACCGAATCTACGGATGAGGTCAAAAGGGCTGCCAACAAACATGCACAGAAAATGCTGAATATCAAGCAACAAAAGGCAGCCAAAGGCAAACAAGAAACAGCTGATGATGCTCCCAACAAAAACAAGAAGAAATCAAGTGATCCATCAGCAAATGAGAAAAAGAAAATAAAAAGAAGGCTGAATCTGAAGAAAATTCAGAAGATAAATATTGCAAATGGTGTGATATGAAGAATCACAATACTGATGAATGCTATTTCAGCAGCTATTGTTCCATATGCAATATGAACAATCACATGACTGCTGATTGTTACTTCAACAAACACTGTGCCATATGTGACAAAAATAACCATTCAACTCAGGAATGTTATTTCAATAAGAAGAACAAGAAAAAGAGCAAAAAGAAGTCACATGATGCATCATCTGAATCAGATTCTCAATCCTCAGAAAGTGACAAAGAGACAAAGATGCAGAAAGAACAACAAAAATCAAAGAAAAGATCCAATGATGAAAGCACCAACTCAGTCAAAAACACCTCATAGAAAGGTGTCTGTCAGATAATCAGACTGAAGTGGATGATGGTTTCTTTGATAACTTTGCAAAAGGAACTCCTGTGCCTCAATCAAAGCTGAAAGATGAAGTAACTTTCAAAAATACAGGATCTTCCTCAAAGTTAAAATATCAACCAAAACAAGATAAGTTGAAGAAAGAATCAGATAAGCATGAAGACATCCAAAAACCTGAATCATCTTCAACAGAATCATCCTCACCACCATCAAATCAAAAAGAAACAACTAATACTGAAACTTCAAGATTAATTCATGAAGGAGTAACTATTGTTGACACTTCTGGCAAACCCAAGACAATTAAGGCTTGGGTTGTCAATTCTAACTGATTTCTTTTTGTGTGCAGGAACAATCATGGAGAGCTGACAACAAGTGGTATGTTGACAGTGGTTGTTCAAGACATATGACAGGAAACTGTGCACTTCTCCATGACTTCAAACATAAACATGCCTCTTATGTGGCATTTGGTGGGGATAAGAAGGGAGGTAAAATAGTTGGTGAGGGAATGGTAACAAATGGTGTTTTAACATTTGAAAAAGTAAATTACTGTGAAAATTTGCAGTATAATTTACTTAGTGTTTCTCAAATTTGTGATCAAAATTACACAACACTATTTGATAACTCTAATTGTTACATTCTTAAGCCAGGTTTTGCAGTTCCAGCAGACTGGATCCTTCTTAAAGCATCAAGAAAAGGAAACACATACGTTTTGGATATGAACAACACATCACTCACAAGCCATGAGACATGCTTGTTGTCTAAGTCTTCAGAAGATGAATCACAATTGTGGCATAGAAGGCTTGTTCATTCCAACATGAAGAACATGAATAAATTGGTGAAAAATGACTTGGTCATTGGTTTACCAAAGAAAGAATTTCATTGTTCTAATCATTGTTCTTCATGTTACAAAGGAAAACAACATAGATGTCTCATAAATCCAAAATAATCAACACTAACACTACACCACTCAAATTGCTTCACATGGACCTATTTGGTCCAACCAATGTGATGAGCATTGGAAAAAGGCAATATTGTTTGGTGATAGTAGATGATTTCACTAGATTCACATGGGTCTTTTTCTTAAAACATAAAGTGAAACATCTGAAACATTAATGGACTTTGTGATCAAGATTGAGAATCAACTTGATTTAAAAGTTAAAATTTTTAGGAGTGATAATGGAACTGAATTTGTTAATGCTGATCTGGATTCTTTTTGCAGGAATAAAGGGATAGCAAGACAATTCAGTGCACCAAGAACTCCACAACAAAATGGAGTGGCTGAAAGAAGAAATAGAACTCTCATAGAAGCAGCCAGAACAATGCTAGCTGATTCTCAGTTGCCCATAACTTTCTGGGCAGAAGCTGTGAATACAGCTTGCAATGTTCAAAATAGGACATTAATTGTCAAAGAACATAATAAAACTCCTTATGAGCTCTTATTTAAAAGAAAACCTTTTATAGGATATCTTAGAGCTTTTGGGTGTCATGTGTCTGTATTAAATATTAAAGAACAATTGGGAAAATTTTCTGAAAAAGCCTATGATGGTTTCTTTGTTGGATATTCATCCACTTCTAAATCATATAGGGTCTATATTCCAGAACATAACATAGTTGAAGAGACTCCCAATGTTTCTTTTGATGAATCCATGTTTACTACAAATGTAAAAGGATCATCTTGGTTATTTGATATAGATGCATTAACTGAATAATTTAACACTGGTTATTTGATCAATGCAGGTTCTGCGGATACATGCTATCCATTTGTGCCTCCAAGTTTGAATGAAGTGCCCCTGACAGCTGACCCACCAAGGGCACAACCTTCAACTGCACTTCAGCAAGAATCAAGTCAGCAGCATGAAGTTACATCCGGAGAAGCAAATCCTTCATCCCAGCACATGTAAATACATCCGCAGATGTACCAGTATCCGCAGATGTAAGTCCTGTTTCAGCCACTGATCAAAGGGATAGAGAGGATATGTTGAATCAACAAACCATGCCAGCAAATCAACAATGTTCATCCGTGGATGGTGCTGTAACTCCTACGGAAGTACAAAATGCCTCCGTAGATGTTGTCGTTACTCCTGCGGAAGAACAAAATGCTTCCGTAGAACTTCCTGCGGAAGAAGACAACCCAGCAGCAACTGACGCTCAAGCTGATCCTAATGAACATGAGCCATTTGATTACTTCATAGACTCAACTTCTCAGCTGAATCCATCTGCTTCAATGGGTTTCTCAAACTTAGAATCCACAATTCCAGTTGATGCTGTTTCAACAAGCAGAATCCACAAGTCTCATCCAACAGATAATATCATTGGAGACCTGAATGCAAGAACTACAAGGAGCAAAGGAGGAGTGGCAAACATTTGCTTGTTCACCTGCTTTTTGTCTCAAACAGTTCCTGCAAACATTACAGCTGCTCTAAAGGACAATAGCTGGATTGAGGCTATGCAAGAAGAACTACAACAATTCAGAAAACAAAAGGTGTGGAATCTTGTAGACCTGCCTCAAGGTCAACATCCAATTGGAACAAGGTGGCTATTCAAAAACAAGCTGGATGACAGGGGTATAATCATGAGAAACAAAGCCAGACTTATTGCTCAAGGATATACTCAAGAAGAAGGGATAGACTATGATGAAGTTTTTGCACCAGTTGCAAGAATTGAAGCTATAAGGGTCTTCCTAGCTTATGCCTCATTCAAGAAGTTCACAGTCTATCAAATGGATGTGAAGTGTGCTTTCCTTTATGGGAAAATTGATGAAGAAGTCTATGTGGCTCAACCCCCTGGATTTGAAGATCCTGACTATCCACATAGAGTATACAAGCTTGACAAAGCTTTGTATGGTCTTCATCAAGCACCCAGAAAGTGGTATGACACATTGTCATCTTTCCTGCTGAAGAATGGTTACAAAAGAGGAACATTGATCAGACACTCTTCCTCAAACATGAAAATCAAGATCTTTTGGTGGTTCAAATATATGTTGATGACATAATATTTGGATCAACCAACAAGAAACTGTGTCAAAGCTTTGAAGAATTAATGAAATCTGAATTTCAGATGAGCTCTATGGGAGAATTGACATTCTTCCTTGGCTTACAAGTTCATCAGAAAACAGATGGCATTTTCATCAATCAAGAAAAGTACATTCATCAAATTCTGAAGAAGTACAATCTTGCTGATTCAACTTCATGCAAGACACCAGCCTCAACAATAGACAAGATTGTGCCTGACCCTGCTGGAAAATCAGTAGATCAAAGATTGTATAGATCAATGATCGGTTCTTTAATGTACTTAACTGCCAGTAGACCTGACATAATGTTTGTTGTTTGTGTTTGTGCCAGGTATCAATCAGACCCAAAAGAGTCCCATCTGAATGCTGTGAAGAGAATATTCAGATATCTGAAAGGCAAACCAGCACTAGGACTGTGGTATCCAAAAGATGGAGATTTCAGTCCGTACTCATATTCAGATAGTGACTATGGAGGGTGTAACAACAACAGAAAATCCACAACTGGTGGATGTCAGTTTTTAGGACCAAGACTTGTTTCTTGGCAGTGCAAGAAGCAAACTAATGTATCTGTATCCACAGCTAAAGCTGAGTACATAGCTGCTTCAGCTGGTTGCTCTCAAGTACTTTGGTTGCAAAACCAATTACTTGATTATGGTTACAATTTCCTTCAAACACCAATTCATATTGATAATTCAGCTACTATGTTTATAACTGCTAACCCAGTTCAACATAGTAAAACAAAACATATTGAAATCAGATACCATTTTCTGAGAGACTGCTCAGAAAAGGGTCTAATCAAGTTAGTCAAAGTGGACACAACAAATCAGCTTGCTGATTTGTTCACTAAAGCCTTTGATTCTGTTAGATTTAATTTTCTGATAGAATCTTTGGGGATGATTAACTTAGAGTAAATCATCAAAAGCATATGACTGACTTTGTGTAGAGTAATAGTTAGGGATGATTTAAGTGTCTGATAGAACATTTGTGCATGCATTATGTTTGGGAAATGATAGTAGACTATGCTTGGGTTTTAAACAAAAACTCAAACTGACTTGTATCATTCTGATATGTGAGTAGGTTCATCTTGAGTGGAAACTAAGCTAAGAGCATGCCAAACTAAAAGATACAGGTATCTATCTGTGGGAATTCCATTTGAGAATCAGGAAAGTATGTTATCTCCTGATGTGATCAAATCACTTACACAAGCACACTATGTAAAATACTTTATAATCTTCTATCTTTGCAAAGTCATATTCCCTTTGTTTTGTGTGAACAAAGACCTGGGAATATGATTAAAGAGTGTGATCTTCATTCTCCCTCTGTTTTGTGTCAACAAAGACCTGGGTTAAGTTCACCTCTGTTTTACGAAAGTAAAGACCTGGTGACTATGAAGATCATATCTCAGCTCTAAAAAGAATCACTTGTGATCAATTGTACATCAATTCAAAGAGCTTCAACATCAAAGCATTCATGAGACTGTAATATGTCTCAAGATAGAACTTATAACTTAATGTACATAGTCATTAAGTGTGAAAAGTAGTGATTTGCCTCACCTACGGAGGACATACTCTAATGAAATTGAATGTGGAACTCATGATAGTTACTGATTAACAAACTTCAAAACATGATAAATAGCATGCCTAGTTGATACATTACTCATGTATGAATTTAAGTGGATCTATATACTTACAATCAGTGTGCAATGAATCAACTAATCAACATCAGCAGAAGCCGAGTCATAGTATGATCCCTCTATATATATATATATGCATGCGTAATTGTTTAAGCCAGATGTTTAATTTGTCCACTTAACTGATTTTCTCTCACTTAGACTGTCATATGCCTTCATGCCTATTTCCAACTTAAATTTATGATAATGCACAGTTTACATTAATCACAAATTTAGGGGGAGTAGTTCATGCATGAAAAACAATAAAATGCTGTTAATTGATTTAATTACTTTGAAGGAATTGGAACTTGAGCACTAACTTGAATGCACGATACAGGACACTTGCTTTCTTGTACTCAATTGCCATGCAAATAAAGTCAACAATGTCCAACATCAACACTTGATTCTACTCAGTAGACATCATACATTTAAAGTTTTTAACAGAACTTTAAGTTCCGCAGAAGTTTCAGTAATACTTCTCATCCGTAGAAGTAACAGTGAAATTTCTGCATCCGCAGAAGTTTCAGTAATTCTTCTCATCCGTAGAAGTATTAGTGAAATTTCTATTTCAGCAGAGAAACAGATGCATTGTTTGAGCTAAGTCATCCGCAGATGTTAAGGCATCCGCAGATTTAAGGTTCCGCAGATGTTCTGCGGAAGAAGTAATGCATTCGAAATATACTTGGTATACGGACGGATAAATGGGAAGTGGGCCCAACATAATTAATAAAAGAAATTAATATGTTCGGTTATAAATAAGGTTTCTGACTCAGAATTCATTAATCAATTTTTCAGAACACTTTTTCAGTTTCTAACCTAGAAAATCGCCCACTTTCCCCCTCTTTCAAACTTTCAAAAAATCCGTTCCGAAAAAGCATAAACTACATTATCCAGTAATCGATTATCAGTATTGCGAAGGTAAATCATGTTCTAATCTCAGTACGGAACTGGTTAATCTGTTTTGGCATTAAAACGATTCGACTTCATGTGAGATTTATGCTAATCATTTTCGTTGTTGATTACAGATGGCAAACAGATTCGCAAAGAACATAATGTGTGCGCATTCTTAAATGCCGATGATCCTGCTGCTGAAGGATGTCGAGATATCATAAGATATCTTCGACGGTCCAGGCTCTTCTATGCCTTAACGGCAGAGCCTGTGATCCATCAGGCACACATAATCGATTTTGGAACTCTGCACGGGTTGAACAACAAGGAGATGAGGAAGTGATTGCTGCTGAGATCCTGACTGAGCGTATTCGGATCAATGAAAGCACAATCAGACGATGTCTGGAACTAGGTGATTGAGAGATTGGGCACCCTGATGTATTCAAAATGAATACATTGAGAAGGTGTTTAACCTGATGGGATATGATGGCGACTTCGATAAAGGGGAAATAAAGAAGGGTAGGCTGTGCAAACCTTATCGATTTCTATGCCATACCTACCTGAAGTGCATATCCAACAGGAAGTCAGGGCTCGACAGATTTTCTCGACACATATCTTCAGGAATCATTGGGATCTTCAAGGGTAGAACTTACAACTACTCCAAGTACATCTTCAACTGTCTAAGTGATCAAGTCAAACTTCAGCGGAATGATAAAATGTACATGTTCCCAAGGTTCTTACAACTGGTGATCAACTCTGAACTTCCAAGGCTTGCAAGAGTAGGAGAAGTGTTTGTACAAGCACACTTGGGTAAATCTGTGCTGAACAAAATCAGTGGAAAATATCAGGGTGAAGACATGCCCATGTTTGCCCATGTTGTGGATGCCCAAGCCGACTTACCACAAGAATTGGTTTGGATAGATGAAGAGACAGAGTCATCTGCTGAATCTGTCCATGCATCACATTCACCAAGCCAAACACTACCACTCCAACATCACTCACCTAGCCAAACACCACCTCACCAACCACAATCTCCAGCCAGCATCAACACCCAACCAATCTCACCTATTCATCACCATGAATCTCCACAGCTGATATCTTCATCTTCTACCAAAAACACTCAGCCAATCTCTCCAGTTCAACAACAATCATCATCACCTTCTCATTCATCCTCACATCACACCCAACCTCTCTCTCCACTGCAAATCAAATCCCCTGTTCAACCACCACCAGACTCACCAAAACAAGCATCACCGGAAAGTGCTAGCACTGAACTATTTGAGATAACTGAGTCTTTAAACTCTGTGCACTCAGGAGAGACTGAGTTATTATCCCAAGCTAGTACTGTTCCCATCTCACCCACAAACACTGAAGAACAAGTGCCATCAGACCATACTGAACCCATATCTCCAGTTCTTAATGATCACCTGCTGATGAGCTAATGGGAGATGATCATCCAACTGATGATCAAAGGGTAGCAAACAAGAGGATGTGATTGCCTATCACGAAGATGATTGAGTGACAGTGACATCCCAGTGAGTAAAAGCTTTTTGGTTGCTGAGTACAACAAGCTAGTACTCAAATCAAATAAGCGAAAGCAAAGAATACAAGATTTGAAAGGAATCATTCAGGAAAAGGATGAAGAGCTGATGATGAAAGAAGCAAGTCTGAAAAGGCTGAGAGAGGATGCAAAATGCAACAATGAAGTAATCGATGCACTTTTGCAAAAGAACAAGAGTTGCAGGCATCCTTGAAAATGAGCAAAATGATAAAGCTCAGCTGATCAAACAGAAAGATGAAGAGATAGAGGAGCTGAAAAAGAAGATCTCTGTCCTGGAAAAAGGAGAGGCCCCAAGTGTTGAACAATCAACACCATCTGCTGAAGCTACAAAAAAATTGATTCTATATTCCCGGAAAAGACAATACTTGGGTGCAATCAAGAAGAAATCAGAAGAAGAAGCCTCTCCAAAAAGGCAAAAACTTCCATCCCCTGAACTTACACCTTCAGTAGATGTGTCTACTGTGAAGGTATCATCCGGAGATATGATGAAAGTGACAAAGAATGGGAGGAGCTGACCAAGATGGAGTCCCCCACTGATCAAAAGGAAGCAAAGGCCGATGACCTTCTAACCACAGCAGATATTATGGAAGAGAGGCATGATTCAAGCATGTTCATGACCCTCATCAACCATGGTTTTCCTTATGACATGGTTGAGAGGATGAATTCAACTGAAATGAAGAATCTGCTGAAAGAATTTGAACTTGCAAGATTCATAATCCCAAACTGTGATTATGAAGCCTTCACAGTCTTTCAGTCATTAGAGAAAATCAAGAAAGACTTGGGCCACTGTGACACAGCTAAACTGACCAAGTATAACATGACATGCTGGTTACAGGGCCACAATTACAAACCGCATGAGCTCAAAGGTAGATCTACTGGAGAACTACGGAGGATGATGGAGCATGTGATGAAAGTGGAACTAGAAACTGGTGTTAAGTTCAGAACCACAGCTCCACATCCATCTCATGAACAACAAAGCAAACTTGCTGCTGATCCAATAACTGTTGAACCAAAGATCAGCACAAGGAAAAAGGAAAACTGATCAGAGAGCCAAGGGCAGTTATCCCGGAAAGGTATGGCCTCTGGGAACAACAGTTCAGGAAATTACTGAGAAGAAATCTACTCTTATTGAACTGTATAACCATATCACAACTCCCAGTTCTGTGGAAGAACACAGGATTATGGCCTGGAAATATGATCTAGACTGGGATTGTGCAGTAATCAAGAGGACATCTGGAAGAATTCATTACTTCCATGATGTGGAAGCTCTATTGAGTCTTCCGGAGCAAGACATCAAAGATCTACAAAGCATACCCATATCCAACTATCCAATCCATCTTAGGGGAAGAGACTTCTCTTCAGCTGTGATTGGAATGAAAACCAGATTTACTGATGATGTGCTCAAACAAGCAAGAAAGATGATACAGAGCACAAAAGGATCAAACAAAGTAAGAAAAGAACAGCTGAACTCTCATCTCTTGTAGATGATGATATGTTAAAGAGGGTTGGATGTAACAAAAACTCAGAGACCATCAAAACCTTCAAAGGAAATCAATTTACTTATCCCATCACCGAATGGGGATATGTTGAAAGAAATAAAGAGCTGGTATTGTTGAGAAATGCTGATGGGAAGAAGGCTGAAAAGATAAGGATTTTCGACCCAGTAGAGATAAAAATGCTACATCCAAGCTATGCATCATATCTCCATGACAAATTCTTCCCAAAGCTATCAGATGAAAAAGCTCAGAATGATTTCTGCCTTTATGTACATATGATTCAAGGTGTAGATAAATTGCATGCAAAGGCATACAAGAGAAGAAAACATGAAGCTGGGCTGCTGAAAGGATCAACAATAGAAGAAGTGTCAGACCTCAGAATCTCAGAGGAGGATGAGCTTGAAATTGTGCATAACGATAGTGTAGTGGAAACACTCACTACTGAAGAAGACATTTTGGGCCTGAGCTATGATACACTGAAGAAGATCAGCAAGATGAAGATCAAGTACAAGTACGATGATCAGAAGACTGTTGTATCTTACTTCTACAACAAGATGATAGTAAGAGTAAAAGAGCTTGTAGTTTTAAAGGACTGATTACAAGGAGCTAAGCCTAAGGGGAGTATATGTATGTACAAACCAAAATAACCAGCCTTTGTAGGATTTGAAGGTGTGGTTCGGCACTCTAGGTGAATGTCAAAAGGTCGACTGGTGGCTAATCTTGTAGCGAAGGCCGGTTGCAAAGGATGTTGTTGTAACTTGCTAGTCGTCTTTTGTCTTTTTCGTATTCAGCGTGCTGTTGTTATTTGTAATTCAGGTGACCATCCTTGCTCACCGTTAGGGAAAAGGAGCGGATATTATAGAGGCATATACGCTGGGTGAAGTTTGCTAACTCTGTGAGGAGTGTTATCTTTCCCATGAACAATGATGTCAAAATCTTCAGATGCCGTATATGATTCACAGACAATAGCTCCTAGAACTCCTGCAGCAGGATCATCATACCTTCGATCAGCGTTGCGACTAAAAAGGCGTACGGAGAAATCTGGTTGTTGTAGGTTGGTTACATATCTCTCTTGCCGTCCGGAAAAGTTTAACATATCCATTAACCTCATTAAACATAGCAATTAATGCAGAAACAACAACTACAGATAATGGTGTCGCACTTTCGGTAGAAAAGCACCGCATTCTATTTGAGATTTCATTTTCACACCGTCGAACACATACATCTGCAGAAATCTAGGACGATCACCTGGATATGGACATACCGAGCCTATCCAATGACATAACTGGCCTGAGACACGGAAAATGTAGGGACCTACGCGCTGGTTAATTGAGGTGTCAACATTAGCACCGAAAGACGTCATAGAAAACATTGAATTATACGCGCGTATAGAGCACATAAACTCGGAGTCACAAAAGAAAGCTTTAAGTAAATCTGGGGGATTCATAGGGTAAGGTAAGATAACTCTACCGGCTCTACAACATTTATGGTAGCGAGGCCTATGAGCAGTAGGAAAACGTCAACCATTCAGCAAACAGAAAAGAGCACCGCAGAATTCGCAAACCTCATCACATCTTCCCAATCCACATATTCATAAGAAATAGCAGAGTTGTCAGCAGTGTCTGATATGTTACGGTATTGCACATTAGACCGAGTAGAGGCAAACGTCGCTGACCGTGACGTAGATGCCGAGGATGACCTAAGAATCGAGGCGCGACGTAGCAACTGGAGAGGCGTCTGGCATACAACAACGAAATTTGAAGTTGCTGATGAGAAGAACCTATGGGAAGTGATTCTTGACGTACGCGCTTAACCTGGGGATTCTAGATCACACATTACAAATGGTAAGTGAGGAGGAAGAGGAAAATAGGCGTAGACTTAACATAAGACACCACGATAATACAACTCAAGTAACAACCTGCTATACGGATAACATTAACATTTACAAACCAATATCTCTTATCCTAAATTTTTTATAATATTTACTGCACTGATGCATAAGGAATCAACAGAAGAATATTTTCATCTCATTCCCCCGTAAGATCAATATCACAATTAACGAATTCTACAAACTTCATAATCTAGAATGAGAGAAGTAGTAATACATCCGCATCATCAACTCCAAACGTGTTTAGAGGTAATTTTGTGAGCATTTAGCTGAAGTAAACACTTCAAAGGAAAGCTAATAGGATTTAGTTATAATAACGTCTTTTTTGTCAAACTACGATATTTATAATAGCGTTAACCGGGAAATTTTTGTTGGAAGAAAGAAAGGGAACTTATTGTTTTCTTATTTTGTTAGTAGGTTGTGACCGGAATTAAAAAAATACTGTTAGTATTGCAAAGTGAAGGAGGTATTGTTGAATGTGTCGTGAGTTACCCGTGTAAGTGATGTAATATATGAATATCAAACAATTGAAGAGAGCAAGAAAATATCAACAACACAGGATTAAACTATTCAGGTAACCTAACAATTTTACATTATATTATCATTTTAGCGGTGCGTAGTCATTAATAAAGTAGAATATTTGGAGACCTTTAAACAGCATAAACAACGATAAAACATACATGCATAAAATAGGAGCACAGAGTATAATATGTAAACTGGAGGAAGTAAGCGATAACCCTGGAAAAACCCAAAAAAAGAACACGTACTGCATCAAAGTGGCAGTCGGACAAAAAGTATATGCAACGACAATAAATGGTGATTCGAGAAGAACTTATCATATAATTACACAATGGAACCCATTTTCATAAACAAATGAATCAAGCTACAAATATGTGTTCAACCTTAAAGTGATGTCAACTGGCTATTTAAAGCATACATATAGCATTTTTATTGGCCCATCCCTTGGGTTGTAATTCCTCCTAAGTAAATGGACCTCATGCATTAAAGTTTTGCCTTAGTCATACCATAGACCTACACCACAACTTTACAAAGTTAAAAGTTAAAGCATGCAAATAAACTGAGGCATGTTTATTTGTTGTAAACATAGGACTGCTACAACATTCAGAAGAAAGTTACGAAGAACATTAAGAAATTGCTGT
Organism: Flaveria linearis; assembly: GCA_024085815.1. Classification (NCBI taxonomy): domain Eukaryota; kingdom Viridiplantae; phylum Streptophyta; class Magnoliopsida; order Asterales; family Asteraceae; genus Flaveria; species Flaveria linearis. The sequence goes on from CM044018.1 coordinate 11,223,754, forward strand.
GTTGTCTGTATATCTTCCCCAAGAATGCCTACAACTAAGGAACGGAAATACTGTTACAAACTGCTCTATTCCTTATTACCGTTGTAAGTGCATTTCCAACATTTACTTAGTATGATTCGAATCAATGAGGCTTTATGTGTGAATGGTTTTACAAATGTTTAGCTTTTTATGCTGTACCTAACAATGTTTTGCTTCTAGGTTGATAATATTGTCTAGGAATGTCTGGTTTTATAAACGATTTAGCTTTTATGCTATACCTAACAATGTTTTGTTTCTATCTTGATAAATTATTTAGGAATGTCTGCATATCTTCCTCAAGAATGCCTACAACTAAGTAACAAAATGCTGTTACAAACTCCTGTATTCCTTATTGCCATTATAACTGCGTTTTCCAACATTAAGTTGTAAGAAATTCGAATGAATGAAGTTGTATGTGTAAATGGTCTTATAAATGTTTACCTTTTTTGGTTGTACTTAACAATGTTTTTGTTTCTATTTGATAACATTATTAGGAAGTACCAGAAAAACAAAGAGGCGATGCAATAAACAACCTTCTTTACGAAGCCAATGTAAGGTTAACAGATCCAGTTTACGGATGTATGCGTGCAACAACCCATTAAAGACTCGATATTTGCGAAGCATAAAGTGTGACAACTACTATCTTTTCAGCCTCGCCAGCCCTTTTACGGTAGGGACCCAAATTACCTAATGTATGCAACAATGTGAAGCCTACCATCGTCTACAAACCACAGTCACATCGTACCAAGAGATGATAATTCAGGTATGGGCCTTCTGTCTTTTAGCGACCAATTTTTTTGGTCAGAAAGAAAAATCAAAAAGGAAGAATAATTTTTTACTGAATAAAGAAGCATCCAATATTGTCTATTGTTTAAGGTCACATATTCTCATTCCTAGGGGAATTTAGCATTGTATATATATACCTGAATAATTTTCTCCATCCTAATGTTTCAATTGGGTGGTTCCAATAGTTTCTACCTAGACTTCTAAAGGAACTCTCACTCACCTTTTATGTAATATAGAACTAACAAACATGCCTCAGTACTTCCACTATAAATAATCAAATGGTAATAGACTATAAGCTAGGCACATTTTCAAGCGTAATCTTACGTTCACATAATCTTATTTATCATCATCATCAATATTGCATTAGAATAAAAGTTGAAGCCTAGACATCAGACGTAGTCCATATGGACAATATTTGTGTACATGCCATGATAATCTACCTAAAAACAAATTCACATTTATACCTTACTAAATCTATTCAAACACAAATACTTACAAAACAAAGAATGAAAGCACAATGAGGAGAAATTTTTATACCAAATATTGAAATGAAAACATCTTGCCTCATTAGACAATCAAATCTACACGCACATCTCAATATTTAAAAACAAAAAATTACCTCTTACAGCTCAAGGTTTAAGTCTTATGACTCTATGGCAAAAAACCGAAGATTGACCACATATTTAGATTTAAATGATTGTGTTATCTAATGTAATAAAAAAGCATATATAAAAGATACTCAAAACACATTTAATGGATTAGTCTGAGGATCCAAACACTACCCTACAGGTCTGAATGTCTGATGATCTATTCTTAAAAATCTATTTTGCTATGTTTTATAGAACAAAACAACAAACCATAAGAACCTAATTTCAATCCAACTAACTGAATCACCTAAGACACATAAAATTGATTTATTTCTACACCACATAGACGTAGATATTAAATCATAGAGGCAGAAGGGAAGTCGAAATTAAGTAAAATGATGTTAACGAGATAGACATGTTGATTATTTAATCATTGTTATCATCCTCACTATCAAGGCTAAGAACCCATAAATGTAACCTCAAGGAGTGCAAAAACAGAGACTGAACAGAAACATACCTGAGTTGATGAATGACGATAAAGCGGAGAGTCGGAGGTCAATAAAACCTGCAAATCAAAATCATCAACAGATGTAAAATCTCAGCACATCGTTGAGAGCAGAAACCTGATTTCCACAAAGAACAACGGAGAGGGGGCGGGAGAAATACCGGCAAAAAGACAAAGTGTTGGTGTAATGACGACGACCATCGGATTACAATATTACAACCGACTATTAAAACACACACGCATCTGAAGAAAGAAAGGAATCGAGGCACGTGTCCATGACAGTATAAGGGCGGAGGAGGAAAAATTTTGAGGGTGAGCTTCGAACGGGAAACCCCCAAAATAAAGCAAGGAACCCAACCAATCCATCCACGCAACACACACTAAACAATGTTGAGAAATCACAAACAAATACCAAAGGAAGCTGCGTGGGGAGTAGTAAAAAAACCAACAAAATACCGCCACGTAGGCTACAAACACTGTTCATGCCGTTGCGTTTTTCATAATAGGGTAATAAGTGAAACATATTTAATTATTTTATATCACATAATAGAAAAACTACATTTATGATTGTATTACATGTATGTGAATCTTTCTTATAATGTGTTTAGAAAATTAGATGGGTTATTAAAAGAAGGAACTTATAAAAAATGGGATAAATTTATTACATATCTGTAATTATTCTTTATATATAGAGTAACATACGTTCGAGGAAACTAATAGAAGATAAAAATCTATCTAAACTAATCCAAAGATATAGTGAGTTACAAAACCCTAGCAACCCACCCCCTTTCACCGTCAATCACATATGCTGCTGATCACCATGCATCGTCGTTTATCACCCGATCATCCCGATCGTCACATACATGAATCTGCCGCAACGTCGATTGTCATTTTGTGCCTAATTCTATTTGTTCATTTCCGGTTTCAAGTTTTCATGGTTCTTCTACAAGCGGGACGTTCGGTGATCCATCGTGTCTGATCTTTGGAAGATCGTAAAAGGAAAAAGTTTAACTGTTTAAAGTTTTGGTTTTTATTTTTAATTACTCAATGTAATCGAACCTTAGTGGATCGGGTCTATCCAGCAGTGTACGCTTCTGTCAGTTGTTAATAACCATTGTTAAACATCAACTTTTTACTTAAAAACAGTACATGAATTTCCAATATAACTCAACCTCTATAGATACTACTTCGATAGAATCAACCTCATAGAAACTATTACAGGATTGGTATTGGTTTCCAACACTAGGTTATCTCACAAAGCTCACTTAATCTCACTCGGTTTGATGAAGCAGAATTTCTAACTAAGTTCACAAGTAATATAATAAGTTAATGAAAACAAATGAACACATGAATAGTTTTCACGATACTTGTATATATTACTTCTCAACTCGTATTACAAGACTCTTAGAAGCATAGTTACAGAGTTACAACGAGAAATTATTATACTAGTATCTACAACCGGTTATACTTGGATAACCAGTTGGAATCTACAACTAGACAAATACTATATTACTAGAAGTAAACCATCAAAGATAAAATATTATCCTAGATTAGATAGTCATGACAAGTCCATGACTTACCTTTTATCACCAACTAAAAGTGGCAACTGTACTAACTGATAATGAGTGAACAATGGATTAAGTATGGTCAACCACATAGGCGTGGGAAAGCGCCATGCAGCATGTCAGAGGTTGTAACGAATGTCAGACAAACATACTTATGTCAACTGGTTCATAGTTGGTTCTTCCGAAGCTAAATGGCTTCGGAAGAATAAGTTCTCCGAGGCCATTTATCCTTCGGAAGAATCACTTCTTCTGAGTCTTTACAAGTCTTCATGACTTTATTCTTGGAAGACTTTGTCTTGGATCTACTAAGTTTGTATACTTCGGAAGGAGAACTACTTAGGGGCTGTTTGTTTTCATCTGACCGGGCTGACCCGGCTGACTCGGTCAGCGGTCAGCCCGTTTGATACGCAAGTGTTTAGTGCTGTAGGGTCAATCCATCTGACCCAAACCTAAAAAAAACATTGCTGACCCATTCATTCTTCCTAATCTCCTTCGCAGCACCCCCTCCCTCCCTGCGCGACCCAAAACCCGCAGCTCCTATCCTTCCCTCCCTGCGCGACAGTCGGTCGTGACCGGTCCCTCCCTCCTGCGCGAGCAGTTGCGACCGGACTCCCTCCCTCCCTGCGCGACCAGTTGCGACGAGATACCTCCCGTAGCTCCCTTCCTGACCAAGACACCCCCGTAGCTCCTCCCTGCGCGACCAGTTGCGACGGACTCCCTCCCTGCACGACCAGTTGCGACGGGAGACACCTCCGTAGCTCCCTGCCTGACCGAGACACCCCCGTAGCTCCTCCCTGTGCAAAATCCAAGGTATGTGTATGTTTGTTTTGGTGTAATTGTTGGTAAATTTTAGGTGTAAATTGTTGGTGAATTGATAAGATGTTTGATTGTTTGTTTTGGTGTAAATTGTTGGTGAATTTTGGGTGTAAATTTTGGTGAATTTTGGGTGTAAATTTTGGTGAATTGATAGGATTTTTGGGTGTAAACTGATAGTGATTTTGGGTGTAAATTTTGTGGAATTGATAGGATTCCTTGATTGTTTATTTTGGGTGTAAATGATAGTGATTTTGGGGTAAAATGTGGTGTGAATTGATAGGATTGCTTGATTGTTTGTTTTGGGTGTAAATTGATAGTGATTTGGGGTAAAATTGTGGTGAATTGATAGGATTGCTAGATGTTGTTTTTTTGGGTGTAAATTGATAGTGATTTTGGGTGTAATTGTGGTAAATTGTTTGTTTGTATGCAAACTCTTGTAATATGTTTGAAATTGGATGTGTTTGTTTGGATTATGTCATTTATGTTTAATTTGTATTTTGTATGACATTTTGAATTTAAGGTATTATGTTATTTTATATATTTGACTATTTTTATTGATTACACAACAGTAGTAAAATTCAAACTCGTTAGAACAACGGGCAATATGGTTAAATTCAAATTCATTCAGCAAAGTCGGTCAAATACATAATCAAACAGCCAAGTTTCAGTAAGATATGACTCAGTCAGAACTTCTTACTGGGTTAGCTTCTGACTCAGTCAGATCTTACTCAGTCAGCACAATCAAACAGCCCCTTAGTATCGGAAGACTATGTTCTACCTTCGGAAGTTCTTCATACTTGAGCTTCGGAAGATCTGTGACTTGTCTTCGAAAGAGCAGCTTTGTCTTCGGAAGACCACTTCAATTGTACATCAAAATATTCTTCGGAAGACCACTTCAATTGTACATCAAAATCTTCTAACTATTATTTTGGTTGCACCAGCCTCATATGATCCAACAATATCTCGGTAGAAACTTGTAGTTTTGATGGTTTTAAAGACTCATTTGACCATCGATATGCCGTTCATCTTAGCTATGTTATGGACAAGATTTAGTTTGTTACGAAGCTCTCACATAAGAGTATACAAACCCTAAAAGTTATTAGTATATTAAACCTAGTTATAGATATTTATATTTGTCTATGGTTAAAATAAGAGTTAATTACACGATTGGTCCATGTGGTATGTCCATATTACAGTATTGGTCCTAACTCTTGAGAGATTAGATCATTGGTCCTTACTGTTTCTCAAACCGTAATATTATTGGTCCCTGGGGTTGATGGAGGTTAGTTTTTTAGAGTTAACTTTTTATAAATGAGCATTTTACCCCTATTGATTATGATTTTGATATTAAGGTTTTAGAAATTAAATTTTTTAGATCTTAATGCGCTTATCCAGTCATAACATGTTTGTTTCTTAACTCTAATCAAACCTTAATAATTCTATTAAGTTAATACTGTCTAAATTGTGTTAAGTTTAGCATCATGACAGGAAATTTAACAATTATTATAATTATTACTATCATTACACCATCGGCAGCACCGGTGATAAGAGGTTTCCAGCAAAACTTAAGGGAAAACTATACAGAGTGGCGGTACGCCCAGCTATGCTATATGGAACAGACTGTTGGGCCATAAAGAAATCGCACGAGAAACAAATAGAGGTTGCGGAAATGCGAATGCTAAGGTGGATGTGTGGCCATACAAGACTAGATCGGATAGAAACGAGTGTTTCGACAGAAGTTAGAAGTGGCTTCTATTACAGATAAAATACAAGAGGGAAATTAAGATGGTATGGACATGTCAGGAGGAGACCAATGGCAGCACCGGTCAGAGCAGTGGAGAACATCATCATAGAGGGTAGGAAGAGTAGAAGACGACTTAGGTTGACTTGGGAAGAGAGAATTAGGAGAGATATGGAACACTTGCACCTCTCTGAGCACATGATCGAGGATAGGAGTGAGTGGAGACGTAGAATTAAAAGTAAGAACTTTTAGTGGTTTCTGTAGCTAGGAAAGGACTTTTTTTTACTTGTTACGGGGCCTGATGTGTATGTAGTATGATTGACCTTTTTAGGGGAAACTTGCTGCTTTCCTGATGCATGCTTGTTTATTTTATACTTTCTTTTGGCGATATTCTAATGTTTGTTGTATGATGTGTGCTGTAAATATACCATATATCATATATCGTACGTTTGATTATATGTTGATGCGCTTGCGTTATAGCTTTTGTATCGAGCCAGGGGTCTCTTTGGAAGCGGTCTCTCTACCTATCTGGGTAGAGGAAAGATTGCCACCACCTACCCCTTCCAGACCCTGCTCTTGAGTGGATATACTGGGTTTGTTTGTTTGTTTTTGTATCATTACACCATCATCAGTTCATCACCATCGTACTCCGGAACCACCACCGCCTGACCCGTCATCACCAACCATCATAACCACCGACCACCATCACCATCACTTGATCACCTAACTATCATCACCATACCACCACTATCAAAACTATCGCTTAACCATTATTACTATCGCCGCCCTAAACCTCATTAAACACCCTCAATTGTCAGATCAACATCGTCCCTCCCTATCCTCCGTTCGGATCAACACCCGAACCCACCACCTTAGACCCCATTGAACACCCACAGTCGTCGGATCAACACCGTGCCTCCGCCTCCTTCGTTCGGATCAACACCCGAACCCACCACCATACACCATATCCGACGACTATAAGAAATATTTGATTGGATACCCAGATCCAGTCCTCAGGTTCTTTTAAGTATTCGACTGGTGGTGTGGCCGACAGTGATGTTGTGCAGGTTGCAAGTGGTCGTGATCGGCGATGGTATTATGATGGTTGCACTAGAAGCGAGGAGGCGATGGCGGTGTTGGTTGTAGATTTGTGGGCATGTGCTCGTTGTAGGGAGGTAGGGGAATGTGAAGGTTGTTGACAATGGTTTTCTGTGGTGGTTCCAATGGTCGGTGGTGGCGGCGAGTGTTCGTGGTCTGTGAAACAAGAATGATGGGTAGGGAAGAACGATCAGATTTGAAGATAATGTCGATGGTATGATGATGATGAGCGGGGTGGGTAGGTGTTAGTTCATTTTTTATTTTTAAAGATCAGGGGTACCCATCATTTCATATTTATTTAACTGAAAAAACTAACATGCATCCATTCTAAAACTAACATGCATCCATTCTAAGGACCAATAGTGTTACAATTTGAGAAACCATAAGAACTAATGATATAACTTATCATAAGTTGAGACCAATACTGCAATATGAACATACCGTAGGGACCAATTGTATAATTAACTTTAAAATAATTATTTTACACTTGGTCAAAAACCCAATTTCACCCGATTTTCCAACATCACAAACACTCAAGTAATCCTACTCCTCTTGTTCAACAAAAAAGTAACCATACTTCAAAATCTACACCTGATCATGAGATTTGAACCTTAACCTTGTAGGAAAAACATTATTACGTATACATTGTACCATTATGCTACAAGCCTTTTTATGTTACTAATTTTTCTTTTTATGATCAATGCAAATTAGAGAACTTGTTCACTTAGTCATGGTATTAATAAACAACTGAAATGTTGTGGATGCTTCGATTGTAACTCATACACTAATATGTTGTTTAATATGCTAAATACATTAATAAACATACGATAAAGATAATTGGTTTAAATATATAGTTTTTAAAAGATATTTGACTTAGAAAAATTGACACGGTCAATGTAACATATTTATCTTAATTCAAATGCATTATAAAAGGTAAAATTTAAAAATATTTACGTTCATACCTCTTTGGTCAAGTAGATCACCTAAAAGTTAAACAAAATTAGAATAGTGACGTGTTCATCTGTGGATGAGTTCGCCAAGTGCCAACGTTATCTTCAACAAAATATCTACTTCGTACAACAATAAATCCAACAACGACGAGATATAACGTCCCATGAATATATTTATTTTGTCATTTTCAGTTCGATTTTGCAGTTAGTAAATAGATATAACTAGTAGTAAATAAAATGAATAATATCAAAGAGCTTATAGTTTGATGATATTATAATGTTTAACAATATATCTTTTTCTATTAAGTTAGAGGCAATGATTTCGAAACCGGACCGGACCGGCCGGTCCGACCGGTTCGACCGGGAACCGTGCCGGAGCTGGTTCGGTTCGGTGCTTTTGGACCGTTTTCCCCGTTAACCGGCCGGTTCGCGCGGTCGACGTCCGACCGGAACCGGTGAACCGGGTTGAACCGTTTTTGGTATTTTTTTTTAATTTTAATAGAAAAATATTATTGGATATGAATTAAGAAACACCGGTTCGTTAATTTGGACTATATTTACTTGAATGGTATGTATTTTGGATGTTGTTTTGGATTAAGGAACACCGTTTAAACACGATATATGTTTAAAATTGTTAATTTTGGTATGTATATGATATATTGTGTTAATTTGGACTATATTTACTTGAATGATATGTGTTTTTAGTTTTATAAATATTTAGAATTTTTTATATTTTTTTAAATATTTAAGACGTCATCCGGTTCGTAATCCGGTCCGACCGGTCCGACCAGTGAACCTCTAGGCCGTCCGGTTCGCTTTCCGGTCCGGTTTTAAAAACATTGGTTAGAGGGTTTAAATTCTATGGTAAACAAGTGATGTCAAAAAAATGTTAAAAAATAAAAATATATAAATTCTAAGATATGTTTAGGTGTTATTCGAAAATAACAAGTTCTATAATTTATTTAGAGTAACTTACACATATTTACTCTAACTTTGTTGAAATCATTGTTGTTGAGACCGGATCGGACCGGCCGGTTCGACCGCGAATCGGTGGCTGGTCCGGTCCGGTCGAGGGTGATTCGTTTTTGATCAATTGAACCGGCCGGTCCGAACCGAACCGGCGGTTGGACCGGCGAACCGGCCCGGTTCCGACCGGTTTTTTGAATTTTTTTTTTTGATTTTAGTGGGTAAACGGGGTGATAAACCATAAATTAGTACGTAGGATATACAAATATAGTTAAGTTTTATATATAACTATAAAATATGTATAAATCATATATAAATTACTTATATTTAATTACTATATAAATATAATTAAAATATAGTTAAATCCGGTCCATCCGGTCCGACCGGTCCGACCGTCAAACAGTAAGGCGTCCGGTTCGACTTTCGATCCGGTTCTGAAAATATTGGTTGAAATTTCAACTTTTGCTTCTAGTAATGGAAAATTACTTGTTTAGAAAGGTTGGACACATGTTTTGTCCTTCGGTTGGATGGCAGTTAAAAGTTTATTAAATGATATATAAATACTATTTTATTCTATGATTTACTACACAAGTCGTCTATATATTATATGTTCTCATAGATTTCACCCTTCATTTAACGGTGTTAATTGAAATGTTGAATGGTTTACGTAACTAGACGTACAATCAACTTCGATCCTTTACGGATAACTTATTAACGAACTTACATATTAATAAGTGATTGAATAGATAAGGAAGAGATATTTGGAGCTATTTTGCAGGTTACTTGAACTTGTAATTACACAGATGACTTTCCCCTGTGATGAATTAGAGGGTGATAATGGTATATTTTTCCTTCATCAATTTGTTCTTTTTTTTCACTTATCATTTTATAAGATGTTATACATAAAAAATTATGTTTAACGTCCTATGTAAATCTTACTTTGTCATAAATAATAGAGATATTGAATTCAAAAAAATGATCTGCCTCAAATATCAACACGTTCTAGAGGTATTTGTTGTGGATTAGAGTAAAACTTTACAGTTAAACGTGTTTAGATATGAGCATCTAGAGATGAATGACCGGCCTTTTGGAAAATTTTCACTCGGGAAACCAAAAAAAGATAACTTCTCATAAGCAAATCGGACAATAATAATGGTATGATGAATCGGATGTTACAAATGGCATTAGAATCACTCATGTGTCATTTGGATGATTGAGGTGGTGGGCAAAGTCATTGAGCATGATGAGTCCATGCCCCCCCCCCCCCCCCAAAAAAAAACCCGGGTAGGGGGATGATTGTCAATCATGAACAATAAAAATATTGGGTTCATAAGAAATTATCTGTCTCGTACCATTTACAGATTTGGGTCCATCAACTTAGGATGCGAGAAGGAAGAACTTAACAGTAAGGTGTGCTTGAATGGGAGTAAGTAAGGTGTGCTTGAATGGGAGTAATACTGGATTAGTCACCTTCTAAAAATTTTTTACCCATACAATTAAAAAACAAATCCGTGAGCTTTTAGTAGGTAAAGCAAACAATATTGATAGTATGCATTAAAAATAATTTAGAAGTTTGTTCAATACAAATTGATATAAAGTTTTGATTTTAAAATAAAGTTAGTTATTATTTTTATGGCAAATACATTCTTTTACTTTATACTTACTCTACTTATAAAATTAACACATTTGAATTATGCAAGATTCGAACTCATAATCACTTGATTAGGGAACACATTTCTTTACTATTAGAATTTTATCATTCATTACTAAACTAAAATTAATTTTTTAGTAGTTAGATGTTATCCTTCCAACACTATTCCATCTAATGTATCCCACAATTAATTAATTAACTTATAATAAAAGAAGCTAAACCTTTAACCTTCAGCTTTAAAATAAACTTCAATAAATAAAGGTTATGTGGATTACATGGATTACAAGGAATGAAGTTAATGCTATGGAATCAGAACAAAGAGTCTACAATATAGACCACATATGTCTATTTCAAGGTAATCATTTTTCTAAAATAAAAAATCACACACATAAAAACAATTTCCCAACCTTTTGTTATGGATATTTGGATATTTCTTACATGTATTCAAAGGTGTGGAATCTCCGTATCTAGATAATACCATTTTATTGTATCTTCAATTTCTCAATGATATTTTACATCTTCGTATTTTTGTTTCTAAATTATCATCCAATTTTTGTTTATAAATCCTAACTGTTTCTTATAGTAAATTGATATCACCCTAGCCCGAAATTACTAGTCCGGATTGCTCCTAAAATTTTATTACTAAACTTAAGATTTTTATATATAAAAACTAGAAGTGACAATTTGATTAAGTTACATTTTTATCTTCAATAAATCAAATAAACAAAATAACACTCAACCAAAATGGTATTAGTAATCTTATTAGGGTGGAATAGGCAAATAACACTCAACTAAAGTGTGTATGTATTTCGGCCGGAAATTTTATACGTATTGAGTTCGCTTCCCCCTCTCAATTTGGGTCTCGTGACTTTCGGTCTCACTACATCTTTCCTTAAGCTCCGCCACTTCATCTCATTTAAACTTAAAACTACCCTACCATATTTTGAACCTAAAACTATGAAGTTAATATAGTATTATGTGAATCAAGCGTCTTCAAGCTTGAGTTCATGAACTCGATTCCACCTGATAGTGTTACCTAAGGAGGTTGCGGTTGTGTTTTCGCCAATACCCGAAGCTGAATGTTAAGAACTCCCCAACCATCCTTAAAGATGACTGATGATGAATAGTACTTTCACATTGCATGTGCCATCATCTTCCACAACTTTCATCTTCTTTGATGGTAGGTTTCATAAGTTATTATAATATTAATAATTATTTTTTAAACTAATGTTATTTTTCTCTTACAAATTTCAAATATGATACTTAGCATTGCCACATGTTTATATTTATTTACGTTTCAAATGTAAATTTTATTCAAAAGGGAGTTGTGTATGATAATATACAAGTTATACACAAACATACAAATCATCAAGAATGATTGATGATTTCATTTTTCCCTCTTACATCCTTAAAATTATGATGTTTTTAAAAAACTTCAGATTCATACTGTTAATTACAATAAGCTTACTCATGTGAGCCTTTCCAAAGTAAACCTAAACAAACCTTTGCTTTGGGAAGCATGAACCGAGTTAAAAATTAATAACGTCCACTAACGCCCACGAGAGAAGATCTCTTTTAGATCATCAACGAATGTCTTGTATCTATGAAGAAAGACTGATCCTCCGTTTAAGACCTTGAATGGCATCCATTCACAAGAAAATCGCGCACAGTTCCCTTAGACCGAGATGTTTTTTTACAGAGAGAATCACGCACAGTTCCTTTTACCGAGATGTTTTTTTTCACATGGTGAATGGTAATGTACAAATCATCGAATCTAGTCTTACAAATTTTAACACTCTATTACAGCGTGGGGGTTTCACTTGCTAGTACAAATGACAAACAAATTAAATCGTGCTTGTAAGGGTTAAATTGATGATTAGATACAGAAGAAGAATGTACGCATGATAACTTACAAAGTACCAATTACATATATAGGCTAATATTGCACTTTTATATTAGTTTCTCATAAAATAACTCAGTTTTGTGTTGTTGCACGTACTATTCACTACATGGTTTCATATAAGGAAAAAAAAACTACATGTGTGAAGATGGCTTGTAGTGATCTTAATTTTCTGTTAAGAAACTTAGGTGTTGAAAAGATTAAAAAGCTACAATGTAGCGAACAAATGCCACATACATCGTGTGTTTTGTGTAGCAATCAAGCGTCACCCAAACTAGCATTGTCCAAACGGATACACAAACTAGCGATTATTTCAGCCCTCCGCTTATAAGTCAGTAGAAAGTCACATAGTTCTATTCTAGGTCCTTTTCGTAATGCTTCCTTTTTAAGTATGTAAACCACTTATTTGACCTTAAGCACAAGATACACGATACATGTGTTTTAACATCCGACTTGAAATTTTCTAGACCAACATTAGGCAAAATTAGAATCCACAATCTTTTTATTGTGAGACTCTGCTCTTACTACTAGACACCAACCCCAACAATATATTTGATACTATTAATATGTTTTAAAACAATAAAATTAAATAATACGTTAAAAGTCAATTTATTTTGAGTGTTTAAGTCCTTATTTTGACACCTTCAAAAATTATAATCTTACAAACTCCATGTTTCGTACTTTCACATCTTATGGGAGACGTAGTTTTAATATTTTATTTCTTGTAAAATACTTTTTGTTTCACTTTAATCGATTGGATTAGTGGGGTTGGGTTTGGTTCGGTAATGGTAAAGGACTTGTTACCTATGGCTTAACCTTCTGGGACCAGACATGCTTTCAACGCACACTTGCTAAATCAATATTGGCTATATTAAATATCCAACATTTTTAAATAATAAAAAGTACAAACAATTATATGTTATGTTATGAACAGAGAAACAATTATATGTAACTTTCCAAAAATTAGCCTAAATTGTATCATTTGCTTTAAATTCAATAGATGTTAATAAGAGGTCAATTCCTCAAGCTAAATGAGATTTATGTCAAACGATATTAAATCCTCAGAGAATATATCATTTCTTATAATATACAGAAAAACGTTCATTAGAATGATTATGTAGATCATTAATGCTAAGGTAGCGTTTGAGTTGCAATAAACCATAGAAAAATAAATGTTTGGTTGGTGATGGTAATAGAATAAATCATTACAAAGTTGATTCCATTTCCTCGAATTCATTCCATCCATCTCCCATTCTTTTCATTTCATTTATTCTTTCATCTTTAGTCACCAACACCACCCACCCACTCACCACAACAACCACCATCGGGCACCAAGATCAATCGTCACCGACCACCACCACCACCACCACCGACCGCCACAACCACCACCACCACCGTCACCACCGACCACCAAGTTCAGTCACCAACGACCGCCACAACCACCACCACCATCACCACCGACCACCAAGTTCAATCGCCACCGACCACCACCATCACCACCACCACCACCACCACCATCACCACCGACCACCACCAACAGCAACCACCACCACCAGCACGTACCACCATCAATACAACAACCACCGCCACTGCTCATCATCCTTACCACCATCGGACACAACCACCATCGGCCACAAACAACAATTACACCAGCTAACCCAGCACTACAACCACCACCACCACCGGCCCCACTATCGCTACCAACCACCGGCCACCACCACCACCGCCGTCAACCATCATCACCAGCAACCACCATAACCACCGGCCACTACAACCACCACTGGAACCACCACCGACAACCACCACCGACAACCATCGACCATCAATTACGACCAACTACCCCAGCACCACAATCACACACCACTAACGTCACCACCGTCGCCCACCACCACCACCGCCACCACTACCGCTGCCAACCACTGGCCACCACCACTGCCGCCAACCACCGTCAGTGGCAACCACCACCACGGCAACAGCCGCTGGCCACCATCACCACCGATAGCCACCATTGGCCACCACCAACATTGGTCGTCACTATCATAACCACTTTTGTATTTCACTGCTTCATATTTCGTACTTAACAGACAATATAAATAATGATTTATTTCATTTCACATGATAACCAAACAAGATAATGAAATGTAATAATTTACTTCATTTATTTATTCATTCTATTTGCTCATCCACTACATTTTCTTATTCATTCATTACGTTGTACCACACATACCATACCATAAGTATTTAACTTATTACCTTTTGGATCTATACTTAGATCAACCTTTAACTATTTCTTTTAGGCCTCTGTAATTGTTAGATGTTTTTAATAGGACCTTTTAGAGGTTGAGTGGTGTGCCTATAACTAAAAGATTAAAATTAATAGGATGCAATTTGTTATTTATGTATTTTAAAAAAAATCCTGAAATGACTACTAAAAATAGTAATTAGTGGACGATTGTGGGAAGATAAGCAATTTTATTATTAAAGTGATAACATAAGCAAAACAAGGTTTAAAATTGGCCATTGCCCATCTGACCACGGAAACTTGTTATGATTTTCTATATAGAAATGAGATTTTTTTTAGAGTTAAAAGTTCAATTTTACTCCTTAAGGTTTGTTAAAAATAACTATTTTTCTCCAAAAAATTAAAAACATCAATTTACCTCAAAAAGTTTCATAAAGGTTTCAATTTCAGTTTAAAAGTTTCATTAGTTATTTCAACTTATCTAAAATGATCAAACTTTTGGAGTGAAATTGAAACAACATATGAAACTTTTGAAGGTAAGTTGATATTTTTAATCTTTTGGAGGAAAAAGTTATTTTAGTCAACCTTAGGGAATACAATTGAAATTAACTCTTTTTTTTTAAAGAAATACAATGTAAGTTGGACCGTCTAAATTGTATTTTTTTTTGAACGACAAATCTATACTACACATACTCCTAAATTACACCAAGTTACAACATGTCTGGATTTGATCTAGGACCTCTCCTCTAAGAGACAAGCCCTATATCAAGTGGGCTCGCCCCAATGACGTCTAAATTGTAGTTACTAAACCAAACATTTAAAGGATATCATCATTATTATTATTTTGACAATTATTTTAACATTTTGAAGTAAGTTTTTATGGTTTTGATAAATTGTATACTTCTTTGTAAAAAGGAACTATAGATGTAATAATACAAAACTAACTAGTGAGATTATTACTTTATTGTACAATATGATGATAATTAATCAAAATTTTAATCATGTAAAATAATATGTAAAGAGACGTTCATTTCGGTTACATACAATGGACGGTTGTTAAATTAGGAGAAGTTTCTATACGCAACTATCACTAAATTGACTAACAAAAAGAGTAATAATTTTGAAATGATTGTCATTATAATTTATTGACATGGGTTGTCCGTGTAAGTTAACGTGGCACATAAAACCAAAAGGATCCACGGAATTTGGAACTCACGAACATATGAGGTTGCATACACAAGACACTTTTTTGTCGTTTTCTTTTAAAAAGTGATGGTATCACACATGTTGTGCCTGTCTTCCTTTAGGTTTAGCCCGTTAACATATAATATTAAACTATTAAGAGGATAAAAAGAGTATAGCTAGGCTCGAACTGCCCTGTAAAGAGAGATTGGCAGGTCTCGAGAAAATTACGCATATCTAAAGACATGATCGAGGATAAGAGTTTGTGGAGATTTAGAATTAAGGTTAAAAACTTTAGAAAAAGATACATATTTAGCGTCCTGTGTAAGGAGTTTCGTTTTCATAATCATCTGCATGTTTATCAATTGCCTGTGTGCTTCTACGATGGTGTTTATGTTCCTATTTACCTTCTCCATCCATCTTTTGTTATTGATAGTTTACTATGATTTTTTATTTGATTCTATTCATCACTAGCACTCTTATTTTTTATCATTTTTTTGTGTTGGTGGTTTAAGAGTCGAGGAGCTCACCGGAAGCATCTCATTATGCCCTGAGATAGAGATATGGGTTTGCTTACATAATATCCTTCACAAACCCTACCAAAAAACTTGTTATTGTGGGATATAGTGAGTATGTGCTTTTTTTTTTTAGATTAGACATATGACATGTGCTTACATCCATACACAGAGGGAACTGATATGGAGAGTTGTTTTTAGTTTGATTTTTTGTTTTTTTCTTCGGAAGAGTGGTCCTAAGATGTTAAAATGATGTTCCTCCAAAATAATTGAGAATTCTAAGTCTTATATAACAAATAGTGTAATTTTGAAGTAGGTAGTCCAATGGTACCAAAAATATCAGAATGATATCTCTTTTGAAGTTTTAAATGACCTTCAGAAACTATGAGGTTGGGCGAACAACTTTACTCAATCATATATATGTCCCTAATAATCTCTAAAGTCTAACCTTTCATGTTTTCGTGGTCACGCAACTGCCCCCTTAGATTCTTGGGTCATATTGTCATAAAGATGATTGACCGAGTACGAGATACTCTTTCGTATTATAATATGTTATAAATTTGATTATACCAATTTTCATGTCATATTTGTAACATGTACACCCACTAGTTCGTCCAGACACCCGGAGCGGATCAATGGCACCCAAAATAAACAACGCATTTTTTAACTACTAACACGTTAACATGTTGTGGATCAAGACACGAGGACACACCCCCTTTCTTTGGTGGTCTTTGATGTGATCTACCCACCCACAAGTACTCCGTAGTATGTGATTTCAAAGGTGACTAGAGTTGAGGTAAATTTGTTAAACTATATTACGTGTTCAAATGCAATGATACTATCATTATGGTTGTCACTTTTGGGCATTCATTAGAGTAATTATTTAAAACGGATAATGAAAGTGTTTGTTTTACATCTATATGCAACCAAATTTATTAAATTATATATCATTTTATGTTTTTGTAAATCTATGAAGAGATGTTTTTACTTCAAGAGACGATGTTGAATAAGAGCCTAACACTAGACCTGTTGATGATCCGCAATTACATGACAAATGAAGGAAGGAGAAGGGTCATATCTTTGGTTATAGGACCATTCAGGATCACCATTATGTCATGAAGATGATCCTACAGTTGCAACATTAGCTTGTCTTACGCTCTTGTGCTTTTGAGAGGCATAGATTTGATATATGTATAAGTTTTGATTGCTAAAAAAGTACGGTTTATTTTGTATAATTTTATTTTGTAAGACGTTAGACGTGTAGTGGGAGATGGAAGCGAGTCACATTCCTCCAAACGCAACAAGATGTGATACTACCTAAGTAGCGTAACACTTTTATGAGCTAATACCAGTCATGACTGCCAGCCACTACCACAAAAAGCATTGCCCGGTCACCCTTGAGGGTACCGGCCGCTCTCACAATTGAACAAAATGAAGAAAAAGGAAAGGAGAAATAATAAAAAAGTAACCTCGATGCTATAGTAGATTGTTTTTATGCTAAACATATTTTGCATATCATTAAAATATTTATTGACAATCGATTAATGGACCACTAAAGCAAACCCCATCCACAAAAGAATATTTATTTCCCTCTTGAATTTAATTTAGATTGAAAACTAAGGTTATTTAAGTTTTAATGTTTCTAGTCATTGTATCGAAAGTTGACGCTATGCATGGTACATACTAGGTGACATAAATGCTAAATCATCCATTGAATTGTAACACACAAATGATTTTAAACAGATGAATCCTTTAAACTACTATGAGTGCTCTTGTGTTGAATTACAATTTGCACCCACTTGGATCCACTTTTAGGTCTTGGTGTTGGGCCGTTGGGGTTCTTATATTGTGTTGTGCTATTAATAATGAATTAATCAAATCTATCAATTAATGGTATCATAGCTATTTGTGATTACATCAAATACATATGATTAAGCGTGGTGTTAGACCTACTACTGCATGCTGTTCTCTATGCTATGCGGATGCAGAAACGGAATGCATATTTTTACGGGTTGTTTGTTTGCCCAAGAAATTTGGTATAGGATCGAGAAGTGGTGCAAATTACCTCCGAATATTCTTTTCGATGTTATAGACGTTTTGCGGATTCCAGAAACAAATGCAAAGTCCAAGAGTGCGAAGAAAGTATTACGCGGTATTGTGTACACTACCATGTGGATGATATGGAACGAGCGTAACAATCGGATTTTTAATAACAAGAGGAGGAAACCGGTGGAGATTGTTGAAACCATCAAGTATAAGACCTTCTTTGGATTTGTAATAGAACTAGATTGAAAGATGTAGTTTGGTCTAGTTGATATTTGTATCCTTTGGATTGATTATAGTTTGTCGGGTCGTCTTTTGGTCCTTGCTTTGAGGCCCACTTGTGCGTTCCTTTTTTGAATGAAATTTCTCTTCAAAAAAAAATGTTGAGGGCTTCGTTATGCTACAAATTGTTGGGTTGTGAATGAGTAATAAAAGCTTATTTGTATTTTGGCTAAATGAGTAAATGGCTATTTTATTGTAAAGTTAAAGCTTATAATATGAAAATTAATTCATTTGATAAAAGAATATCAATATAAAAATATGTTTGGTAATGAGATTGAGATGCTTAATAGAATAATTGCTTTATGTTTGAAAAACATAAATATAAAATTCTAAAAAGATTATTTCGCCATTTATTGGGCTTTTAAAGTTTAAACTATGCTTATATTGGGCTCTTAAAATTGGACTCGGTTTTTAGGCTTATTAATTAGTAAATACTGTTATACCGGGTCAATTATTTGGGGAAAAGGTGCTGCTTAATCTGGAGTTAACTTATTTTCATAAAGTTATGCATTAATCAGTAATTTTTATGAATGAAAAATTTTATCAAGATAAAACTAGCAAGAACTAAAACCAAGAAAAGAAAACAACAATCATACTAAAAAATTCCCAAAAACTAGAAATACATCAACCAAAAGGGCACTAGATGGACCATGACAATCATTTGTCTTCGTCCTAGACTCATAATGAACAAAAAATCTTGACTTCTTTAATAATCTTAGCAAGAGAGGCCGACTTATGATTAAAAACACATTTGTTCCTCCTTTTAATGCAAATGTTATTAAAATTATAGCTTGGAATACTTTCTGGTTGGCACTCTCTCCCTGGGACTAATGGGCGGGAATGCAAGGGTATGATTTTGATAAACCATATTATTAACCATACTTAACATGTTCAAGGACTTGTAATGTAGTTGTGCTATTTTTATGTAGGTAGTGTGTATCTTTCTCAATTATATATTCTTGGCTCTCCCTCACTTTGAGGCAAGCCAAACATTTCCACATTAAAATCCCTTTATGGTATCATAGAGCTTCGATCCTTTCTGCTTCCCTGCCTTTCTCTTCACCTTCTTCCTTCCTTCCTTCCATGGCTGCATCATCTTCCTCTAATGATGGGTCTATTCCCATGAACACTATCCTTCACATGTTACCCATCAAGCTCTCCCATCTAACTACCTTGTATGGAAAACCAAATGACCCTCTCCTATCCCTTCAAAACCTCCTTTCTCATGTTGATGGCACTGCTACAATCCCACCTGCCACTGTTCTCCAAGGAGACAAACCAACCCCCCCAATCCCCTATACTCCCAATGGTTGCTCGATGATCAGAAAACCACCGTCATTCTCAATGCCTCTCTCTCTGAACAAGCGATGGCAGAGGTGTTGGCCTCACTGTTGCCCGTGACATATGGGTCACCCTTGAAACTACCTATAGCAAACACCTCTCTCGAACACGTATCCACCACCTTCGAGACCAACTTCGCACTCTTGTTAAAGGTTCCTCCACTGTTGCTGATTTTTCTCGCAAATTCAAGGGTGTTTGCGACCAACTCTCGGCTGCCGGCCATCCGGTTGACGATATCGACAAAGTTCATTGGTTCTTATGCGGACTTGGTGCCTCTTTCGAGACCTTCTCCACTGCAATTCGGGCTTCCAAACCATCTCCAGCCTTCCGCGACCTCTTGATCCAAGCAGAGAGCCATGAACTTTTTCACCGTTCCATTCACGGCTCCTCAACACCATCTGTTGCTTTCTCGGCTCAACAAAACAAACCGCTTGGTTCTGCGCGGGTCGCGGCGGTCGATTTCCACGTGGTAGTTCTCCCGGGGGCCGCGGTCGTGGTAGACGACTTCCCCTTGTCAATTATGCCGTCGTGATGGACACTATGCCAACATGTGCCCGAACCTTGCCACCTTTGCCTCGCACAATGCTCCTCTTGGAAACGACTTGGCAAAAGCCTTTCATGCTCAATGCCATGTCTCAAGTTCAGGCCCTGACTGGTTTGTTGACTCCGGTGCCTCCGATCATATGGTTTCATCTCCCGACCACCTTGACAAACCCACTCCTTACCATGGCCACAATCGTGTAACTTTCGGTAATGGTAATTCTCTCCCTATTACACACATTGGAAATACCACCCTTCACAATAATATCCATCTTAAAACGTACTTACTATTCCCACGTTACAACACAATCTTCTTTCAATTAGTAAGTTAACGCATGATAATGATTGGATGTCCTATTCTCTTTTCCTTTGTTTCAAATTCAGGACCGAAGAAGGAAGCAAGTTCTCGCTCAAGGTCGGTGTGAAGATGGACTTTATGTTCTCCATTCCGGCTCCACCGACTTCTGCCACCTCAACAATCTCCCCAAAGCATCCTTTGAATTGGCACTTACGTTTAGGACATGCTTCATTTGATACTTTGTCTAAGTTAATAAAATGGGCTACTTATCTGTCTCCTCCATTCTCCCAAACCAGAAATTTGTTTATCTTGTGCATTATCCAAAAGTCACAAACTTCCATTTAATAACAATGATGAAACGTGCTTCTAAACCCCTTGACTTAATACATTGTGACTTATGGGCCCCTCCCCGATCGTGTCACATGACAACTATCGATATTACGTTATCTTTGTTGATGATCATTCCCGATCACATGGTTCTACCCACTAAAAAAAAAAATGAATTTCTTGAGATTCTGCCCATATTTATGAACTTTGTGCAAACTCAATTTACAACTAAGATTAAACCTTTCAAAGTGATGGCGGCACGAAGTTTATAAATCAAAATGTCCGTACATTATTACATGCCAATGGCACGTTTCATCGTGTCTCATGTCCCTACACCCCTCAACAAAATGGTCGGGCTGAACGCAAGCATCGCCATATTGTTGAAACAGGGCTTGCAATGCTTTTCAATGCGAATGCTCCATCCACTTTTGGGTTGATGCGTTCTGCACAGCTGTCTACACCATTAATCGTCTTCCCTCAAAAATTCTGAACTGGTCATCGCCTTATGAAATCCTGTACTCTACAAAACCAACCTACAATAATTTTCGCCCTTTTGCGTGTGTGGTTTACCCTTACACACGTGACTATGCCTCCAACAAACTTTCACCCCGTAGTGTCCCATGCATTTTCATGGGCTACAACTCTCAATTCAAGGGTTTCAAATGTCTTGACCCATGTTCGTCTCGTATCTACATCACGCGTCATGCTCGCTTCGACGAGTCCTGTTTTCCGTTTAAAGGCGACACCGTGTCAATGCAGGCCCACAAGCTCCCCTTGCAACAATTCCTGGATCCCTTTGATTTGGTCCATCCCCCCCCTGCCCACCACTCCCCTCCTGCTACTCATCCTATTGACTCTTCCCAATCCATGTGTGGCCCGTCTTGTGGCCCATTCGTGCCATTCTTTTGACCATCGCAGGTCCACCATTGTGCCTCGGTTGTGTCCAACAGCCCAACAGACCACGTTGGCCCATTCCCAGCCCCTCATAATGGCCCAACCGCACCTGACTCTTGCCACCTTCTTTCCCTCCTCAGCCCCAAACTGTCCTTTGGCCCACTCCCCCTAACTCTTGTCAAGGCTCACCTCACCCACCTCTCACCGAGCCTACTCAACCATCTCCTCCTTCGTGTATCACTCTGCTTAATGACCCGTCACCCACTGATGTCACTCCCAACTCTACCACTGCGTCTTCTGCCCCACCATCCAATCCCGTCTTCCCCACATCGGTTCTACCTCTAGCCATCCCATGGTCACCCGCTCCAAGGCTGGATTTTTAAGCCGAAACATCATGCTGAATTTGCCCATTCTTCCTTACCCATGTTACATAAATCTTACTTGCCAGTGTTGACCCAAAGGTTTCAAATCTACTGCCAACATGCTCATTGGTTAGCTGCAATGGACAAAGAGTTCAAGGCTCTCTCCGATAACACACATGGACTTTGGTACCACGACCAAAAATCATAATGTTGTTGGATCTAAATGGTTGTTTCGCACCAAATTTCGCTCAGACGGGACTATTGATTGTCACAAGGCAAGACTTGTTGCTCAGGGTTTCAGTCAAGTTGCCGGTATGGACTTCTTTCACACTTTCAGTCCTGTTGTCAAGGCTTTGACTATTCGTATTGTTCTTGCTTTAGCTGTTATCAACAGGTGGTCTTTACATCAACTGGATGTAAACAATGCTTTCCTTCATGGAAACCTAAATGAACTTGTGTACATGGAACACCACCCCGGGTTTGTTGACTTTCGTTTTCCCGACCATGTATGTCGCCTCAACAAAGCTCTATATGGGCTTAAACAAGCCCCAGGGCATGGTTTCATCGCTTAAGTGTGTTTTCTGCTACAAACCGGATTTTACAATGCAGCCGTGCCGATACGTCCTTATTCATTTTTCAACGTGATCAGTGTATTATGTATCTATTGGTTTACGTGGATGATCTCATACTTACAGGCAATCAGGAAAGTGTTATGACTGACTTCATCAAGCCTTAAATCATGAATTTTCCATCAAAGATCTGGGCCGCTAAGTTATTTTTAGGCTTGGAAGTGTTTACTCCGACAATGGCCTCTTTCTAAGTCAGGCCAAGTATGCCAAGGATATCCTTACCCGGGCCAACAATGAGTGACTCAAAACCCGTTCACACTCCACTTCAATGAATGAGTCGTTTTCTTCAACTGGAGAATTATTCACAGATCCATCTCTTTATCGGTCTCTTGTGGGTGCTCTTCAATATTTAACCATTACGAGACCTGATATCTCGTTTGCGGTCAACCAGTGAGCCAATACATGCAATGTCCGACCACCAAACATTTCAGCAACTTAACGGATTCTTCGGTATGTGAAAGGGACCTCGACTTTTGGTCTCCACTTCTCTCTGTGTCCCATCACCTCTATTCTTGGTTACTCGGATGCTGATTGGGCACGTTGCCTTGAGACACGTCGTTTAACATATGGTTACTCTATCTTCCTAGGCAGGAATCTTGTCTCATGGAGTGCCAAGAACTCCCAACGGTCTCCGATCGAGTTGTGAGTCTGAATATCGAGCTATGGCCAATGCTGCTGCTGAGATAATTTGGATTACACACGTACTTTGTGAACTGCATGCTCTACCGCCTGGCCGCCGACTCTCCTATGTGATAACAAAAGTGCGTTGTTTCTCACTCAGAATCCTGTTTCACAAAACGTGCTAAGCACATAGATTTGGATTATCATTCATCGTGAGCTGGTTTTATCCGGAAACTTCACACTCAGTTCGTCTCCACCAAGCTTCAGGTTGCAGATATTTTACAAAGGGTCTGCCTAGACCACAATTTGAAGTTCTTCGTCACAAACTACGTCTTGGGCTGCCTCCCTTCCGCTTTACATATGAAGGCAATCAAACATTAGTAATTTAGTTCACACATGTTTGTAATTTTCAAAAACATAAAATTAATTCTTCTTTTCCCTTATTCAACATTTTTAAATAATCGTGTCTAAGAGTATTATGACTTATGTAAGCATAACAAGGTTGGAGGATTTCTCGAAACAACTTTGTCAAGCGAGCATTGTCGAAGTGATAGGAAAAACACCTTCTTGAATCATGAGCTTCACCATTGGCCCGAATCATATTACATTAACATCATTAAAGCCCCACCATTCCCCATATTACTGACTGTGAGCTGATTTCTTTTCACCCTTCACATATTTTTGACAAATAATTCTAACAATCAAAGTTGCACAACTTTTGTATCGTTTGACATTTCGAATAGGTCAAACTTTAACCATTTTTGGGTTCCTCGTTGTTGGTATATGTTGGGATAATAGATTGTGTTCACGGGTGCGGGGTCACAGTTGCGGGTCAAGAGAGTAGATTCAAGAGGTAAAGGGTCATTTGTGGCTGCAATTGGACATGGGATGGGAAGAGTTGATTGTTAGTTTTTGCTTGTTTTTTAGGCCAAGTTACTACTACACATTTCATTTGTTTGAATAGGTCTTTAGGTTGTTTTTCTTTATAGATACAATATATTGCATTCTATTGTAATTGCACTCAAGAAATAAGACCAATATCCAAAAGTGAGCGTTTGTGTGTGTTTTGGGGCCTGAACCAATAGTATAATCCTCACAACAAAAACGTCGCTTGAGGACGAACCAACACTAAGAGCTTACTATGACTGACCTTTCAGAAGCCATACCATTGTTTTTTAGTGTTTATTGTTTTTCCGAATGTTGTGATCAAACTAATATATCCAATACCTATTTACTAACATATGAGGGCTAAATAATTCATAAAAATTGAAATAAAGGTCAAAAAAACAGCAAGATAACACCATATTACCCTTCAATAACGTTTAAAGTCGCCCAACGACTCGAAACGATTCCAAACTAGTTTTTTCCGAGTTGGTTCCGAACTAGTTTCGGTGAAGCTGGTCTCAAACCGGTTTTGTCTCTGGAAGCACCTGAATTGGTCTTGAGCTCTAGAAGTGTTAAGGACCGTTTTAGGTGATGGCCGGGTTAGAACCAAACAGGTTTAGTTCAGGGATTTTTTTCTCACCTCTAACCAAAACTATGAATCTATACTAGAAGCTTTGTGCTATGAGCTACTTTGTGGAGGGGATGCCTTTTATCCAAAAAAGTGCCTTTTGGTCATCAATGTTATGTGCACCCTGGAAGTGATTTCTTTTAGGAAGTTAATATTTTGAGCCCAAGCAAACCATATTTCTAATGTTTTTAACATTTCTTAACCAAAATGCTCTTTTCAAAATCTTGGGAACACACAATATGGTTAAATTGATGCCCTAAGAATTATAAAGCTAGTGTGTTAGATACGGATGTTAGTTGATACAAATTTAGGGGCTGTTTGGCAAAATCTGATTGAATAAGTGCTGAATGAATAAGATGGTCTGAACCAGTAAGGTCTGAATCGATTAAGAGATCTGATTAAATAAATTGTTTGTTACCCCTCTTCTCTCAACCACCCTACCATGGGCAAAAGCCTTATTACAACAAGCTTTGTTAATATTATTATAATAATATTTGTTATGACCACAAACACAATCAAAATTCCTTCTGGTTATCTTTCTCTTGCGGATCTCCCCACACGATTCTTTCCATCACTATCCATGTCAAACCTTTTCTCCACTCCTCATCCCTTTTCTCCACCACCACCTCCGCCTCCCTCCTCCACCGATGACTCTACCACGAACCACCAAACAAGCCGACTGAACCACCACAACGACCTCCGTCGTGAACCACAACTGCGAGATCCGGCCACAACTGCGAGATCCGGCCACGACGACCTCCGTCGTGAACCACGAAACATGCCAACTGACCGAGATCCGGCCACGACGAGATCCAGCCACCGTCGAAACCATCGTTCCCTTCTCTGGTCACCGGCCACGACGAGATCCGGCCACGACTGCGAGCCTCCGTCGTGACCACCAAAAGAGCCGACTGATTGAGATCCGGGCCACGACGAGATCCGACCACCGGTCGAAACCAACGTCATCTTCACCGGTCACCGACCACGACGAGATCCGGCCACCAGTCGAAACTAGCGTCCTCTTCTCCACGTCTGACTCAGGTCAGATGTGAGTTTAGATCTGACCGAATAAGGGTTCGGTCAGACTTATTCTCCGGTAAGATGCAACCAACTAAACAAGCACGTTTGACCGAGTCAGACGTGGACGTCTGACCGGGGTCGGTCCAGACCCAACCAACAAGCCCCTTATTCTTCTAAAAGCAAGGAACAATTTTATGAAGTAACAAAAATGAATTTTGCAGCAAATTGAGCACAAATCAACAACTATAAAAATCAAATTGGTTTTAAATTAACCAGCTTCCAAGTTCCACAATGCATATCAGAAATGTAATCATACAAATAAAAACCGAAGAAATCGAGGTATATCATAGGCTGGTTAAATTTTGTAACAGTACATCAATGGTTACTTTTAACTGCTACTAGTTACATTCATCTCCTATACAACCACTCTGCTCATAAATCCCAAACAGATTAAGATTTAAAGTAAACCTGGATGGAGGAACTAACATGAGAACCATCTTCCAAGTTCCACAGTCCCATTTCTTTTCTTTTTTGGGGGTTTGGGTGTGTGTGTGTGGGGGGGTGTTATTCTATATCTCCTAAACACAACTTACTTGACTTCAATCTCTACTGGTGTTAGTTGGAGCTCCACAATCTAAAGCTCCAACCTTTGGGTGCGATACTCCCAATATATCTTTGAGTTAGTCGACTATTTCATGCACACACTAAACATTACAAACTCACTTCCATTTTGTCACAGAGAATCTCCAAGTTCGGTACACATCAACAAATGATCACCTAAAACCTTCATGGAGTGGTGCACTAGTAAGCAAAAGTATAGAGGTCTTGGGTTCGAATTACTTCCACTTGTTTCCTACCACAGCCTATTGAAGGTCACATGCCCAACGCAAACTGCGGTTTACCTAATAAAGTTATTAGTAGGGTATTGATGAGCCTTGTGAGTTTACCGGTAATTTCTCGTGGACACCAAAATTTTTTTTATTGATGTCTTAACTCTTAATCAAGCACCTTCCCACACCAAGATTTTTATTATTAAGATCAATCTTCTTGTCGATATATGTCCTTAGCGGTGTTGGGCTATATTTTCTTAAGCTATATGTCTCCTACATCTATGAGCTACTTCAAGTTCCGTTTACAGATCTACAGACTACCAACTTAGCACTACGATAATATGTACTTCATTGAAAATAAGTTTAGTTTAATTCACAACCTGATTTAGATGATTATTGAAGTTTAAAGAATAATCAAGATATGCTTATCAATGGACAAGTGGTTAAATAATTCATCACTCCATGCATATAGGAATCTTTATTTCAACTTGATGTTATGGCATACCCAAATTTTAATAGCAATGGCGCCAACTGATCAACTCATGTTTCTAAAGTTGAACCCGTCACATCAAATACATGAAGTTGTTCTTGTGTTTCTGTAAACCCGACGGGAACAGTATCTTGCCTAAAATCTTGAAAAAAACTCATGAGGGGAATTGCAAGCACCAAGTTGGACTATAATCTATGTGTATTTCAGAGACAACTGAAATCAAAATCAATTTTTTTTTGAAATGGTGTTTTTTTAAAGTTGTAATCATTTCTGGGTGTTTATGGTTTTCTTTTGGTTTTGGGGGTTCTGTGAAGGGACTCACGGAAGCAACCTATGTTGCATAAAAACAACCAACCGAAAGATTGGTGATAGTGTATATACTTGAATATGATGATTGAAGTGTGTATATAAAACCAGATTTGTTGATTGAAGAGCAAAAACCTGATTCAAATGTGTATATACTTGAATATGATGATTTTAAACACTTTAAACACTTTGAATGATTCAAAATGTTCAAAACAATGTTTGTATGATGAAAACGATCAAATAGTACCCGATGACTGTTTTATCAAAACCCTTAGAATCGATGAGGTTTTTAAGGTTTTGGTGATGATTCTGTTTTGAAAACAATGTTTGAATGTTGTTTAGAACTTCAACAACACAAATCTTCTACAAAAGTTTCAAAAACAGATTAATGAATCATGTTTTATGCATTTGTTGAATGTTTGGAGTAGAAGAGTGATTTGTGATGATTTTCAGGTAGAAAACTGACAGCCGAACCCAACGAGTGATATGTTATGAAGCTAATGAACCACAGATTTCATTGTGTTGAATTATGGTTGAATGAGAGGATAAAAATCTGTGTTTGATTTGAGCCAAGGTTCCAATACCACCTGATGAAAACTCACTGATTTGAACTTTATGAAGAATAACAAGATCAAATGAATTCCTCAAGGATCTTTTCAATCTCTCACATATAACAACTTGTTATATATTCAACACTCAATAATCATGGGTGTGAAAACCATGATTTATGATGTGAATATCGTGGGTATGTATGATTGTGTGTATTTGAATATTTGAATGATAATATTAATGGAGTAAATTACCATTTGCATCGCTTACGTTTTCCCATTTTAACCGTTTGCATCCCTATAGTTTCAAAATGTCATCTGCCCCCTAACGTTTTATGTTATCTTCATTTGAGTGCCCATCATTTTATTTTTGTTTCAATTTGAGTCAAGATAACTAACACAGTTAGTTTTTTTCTGTTATAATTATTGTTGAAAAGACTAAACTACCCTTTAAATTAA